>JADRCD010199867.1:16145-26991 GCA_019843815.1 Montemys delectorum
AATCAAACTCAGGGCTGAAATCAACCAAATAGAAACAAAAAGAACTATACAAAGAATCAACCAAACCAGGAGCTGGTTCTTTGAGAAAATCAACAAAATAGATAAACGCTTAGTCAGACTAACTAGAGGACACAGAGATAGTATCTTAATCAACAAGATCAGAAACGAAAAGGGAGACATAACAACAGACACTGAGGAAATCCAAAAAATCATGAGATCCTACTACAAAAGCCTATACTCAGCAAAACTGGAAAACCTGGATGCAATGGACAATTTTCTAGATGGATACCAGTTACCAAAGTTAAATTAAGACCAGATCAATGATCTAAACAGTCCCATATCTGCTCATGAAATAGAAACAGTCATTAATAGTCTCCCAACCAAAAAAAGCCCAGGACCAGATGGTTTAAGTGCATAGTTTTATCAAACCTTCAAAGAAGACCTAATATCAATACTCCTCAAACTGTTCCACAAAATTGAAACAGAAGGTACTCTACCCAATTTGTTCTAAGAAGCCACAATTACTCTTATACCTAAACCACATAAAGACCTAACAAAGAAAGAAACTTTCAGACCAATTTCCCTTATGAATATCGATGCAAAAATACTCAATAAAATTCTTGCAAACCGAATCAAAGAACACATCAAAATGATCATCCACCATGATCAAGTAGGCTTCATCCCAGGGATGCAGGGATGGTTCAATATACAGAAATTCATCAATGTAATTCACTACATAAACAAATTCAAAGGAAAAAAAAACATATGATCATCTCATTAGATGCTGAGAAAGCATTTGACAAAACCCAACATCCCCTCATGATAAAAGTCTTGGAAAGATCAGGAATTCAAGGCCCATACTTAAACATAGTAAAAAGCAATATACAGCAAACCTGTAGCCAACATCAAACTAAATGGACAGAAACTTGAAGCAATCTCACTAAATCAGGGACTAGACAAGGCTGCTCACTTTCTCCCTACCTATTCAATATTGTACTTGAAGTCCTAGCCAGAGCAATTAGACAACAAAAGGAAATCAAAGGGTACGAATTGGAAAGGAAGAAGTCAAATTTTCACTATTTGCTGATAATATGATAATATACTGAAGTGACCCCAAAATTCCACCAAAGAGCTCCTAAACCTGATAAACAACTTCAGTAAAGTAGCTGGATATAAAATTAACTTAAGCAAATCAGTGACCTTCCTCTACACAAAGGATAAACAGGCAGAGAAAGAAATTAGGGAAACAATACCCTTCACAATTGTTACAAACAATATAAAATACCTAGGTGTAACTCTAACTAAGCAAGTAAAAGATCTGTTTGACAAGAACTTCAAGTCTCTGAAGAAGGAAATTGAAGTTCTCAGAAGATGGAAAGATCTCCCATGCTCGTGGATTGGCAGGATTAATATAGTAAAAATGGCCATCTTGCCAAAGGCAATCTACAGATTCAATGCAATCCTCATCAAATTTCCAACTCCATTCTTCACAGACTTAGAAAAAGCAATTTCCAAATTCATCTGGAATAACAAAAAACCTAGGGTAGCCAAAACTATTCTCAACAATAAAGGAACTTCTGGTGGAATTACCATCCCAGACCTTAAGCTGTACTACAGAACAATTGCGATAAAAAAATTGCAAAACAAAACTGCATGGTATTGGTACAGTGACAGGTAGGTAAATCAATGGAACAGAGTTGAAGACCCAGAAATGAACCCACAAACCTATGGTCACTTAATCTTCGACAAAGGAGCTAAAATGATAAAGTGGAAAAAAGATAGCATTTTCAATAAATGATACTGGCTCAATCTACATGGTTATCATGTAGAAGAATGCAAATCGATCTAATCCTATCTCCTTTTACAAAGCTCAAGTCCAAGTGGATCAGGGACCTCCATATCAAACCAGATACACTCAAACTAAAAGAAAAAAAAAAGTGGAGAAGAGCCTCGAGCACATAGGCACAGGGGAAAATTTCCTGAACAGAACACCAATAGCTTATGCTCTAAGATCAAGAATTGACAAATGGGACCTCATAAAGTTGCAAAGCTTCTGTAAGGCAAAAGACACTGTCAATAGGAAAAAATGGCACCCAACAAATTGGGAAAAGATCTTTACCAATTCTATATCTGGTAGAGGGCTAATATCCAATGTATATAAAGGACTCAAGAAGTTAGACTCCAGAGAACCAAATAACCCTATTAAAAAATGGGGTACAGAGCTAAACAAAGAATTCTCAACTGATAAATACCAAATGGTTGAGAAGCACCTAAAGAAATGTTCAACATCCTTAGTCTTCAGGGAAATGCAAATCAAAGCAACCCTGAGATTCCACCTCACACCAGTCAGAATGGCTAGGATAAAAAACTCAGGTGACAGCAGATGCTGGAGAGGTTGTGGAGAAAGAGGAACACTCCTTCATTGCTTGTGGGATTGCAAGCTGGTACAACCACTCTGGAAATCAGTTTGACGGTTCCTCCAGAAATTGGACATAATTCTACCAGAGGACCTAGCCATACCACTCCTGGACATATACCCAGAAGATTCTCCAACATATAATAAGGACACATGCTCCACCATGTTCATAGCAGCCTTATTTATAATAGCCAGAAAGTGGAAACAACCCAGATGCTCCTCAACAGAGGAATGGATACAGAAATTGTGATACATCTACACAATGGAGTATTACTCAGCTATTAAAAACAATGAATTTATGAAATTCTTAGGGAAATGGATGGATCTGGAGAATATCATCCTGAATGAGGTAAACCAATCACAAAAGAACACACATGGTATGCACTCTCTGAACTCTCTGCGAAGTGGTTATTAGCCCAGAAGTTCAGAATACTCGATGTACAATCCACAAACATCAAGAAACTCAAGAAGAAGGAAGACCAAAATGTGTACACTTCATTCCTTCTTAAAAAGAGGAACAAAATATCCATGGAAGGAGTTGCAGAGACTAACTATGGAGCAGAGACTGAAGGAAGGGCACTCCAGCCTGATATAACTGTCTCCTGTGAGGCTCTGTCAGTACCCAACTAATACAGAAGTAGAGGCTCACAGCCATCCATTGAACTGAGTATAGGGTCCCTAATGAAGGAGTTAGAGAAAGGACTGAAAGAGCTGAAGGGTTTGCAGCCCCTTAGTACGAACAACATTTTGAACTAACTAGTACCCTCAGAGCTCCCAGGGACTAAACCACTAACCAACGAGTACACATGATGGGACTGATGGCTCTGGCAGCATGTGTATAGTAGAGGATGGCCAAGTCAGTCATCCACGGGAGGAGAGGCCCTTGGCTCTGTGAAAGTTCTGTGCCCCAGTGCAGGGGAATTCCAGGGCCAGGAAGTAGGAGAGGTTGGGGTGGTGAGCAGGGGGAGAGGGGAGGGAACAAGGGTTTGTTCTTGTTGTTTTTTGGGGTTTTGGTTTTTTTTTTGGAGGGGAAACTGGGAAAGGAGAAATCATATGACATGTAAATAAAGAAAATGTCTAATAAAAAAAGGAAAAATATGTTCAACACTCCTTTAAAATAACACAACTTAGGTACAGGTGTTGTATTGTAGATGTATCTATTGAAACTGGATTCTATAACTGCATTTTGATTGGCTATGGATTGTACTATTGTAAAAGATGTTACCCAGGTAAGGGGTGAAGACTAAAATTATCTGAATATAATGATACATATTTACAATGTGGTTAGGGTTTATGCTGATTTAGTAAACTAGTAGTTGTAGGCTTTCCTTCAAGATCAAGATCCATGACTTCATTAGCCCTGGGTAGTTGGCCTGGTTGCCAGTACAATGCATGATTTCCTTCTTTAGTTGAGTTCATTAGCTCATCTAAAATCCAGTTAGAGGGCTGTTGAGGTAATTACTGCTGAGGTATGTGTGCCTCGACTGCACCCTTAGGGGTATTGTGCCATGTTGGTGCCATGTTATTGGTTCATATTCATTAAAGCTGGATAGCACTTTGAGTTGCTTCCCTTCTTTGGAGGCTTGCATGGAGTCTTCTGATACCATGAACCAATTCTCAGGGAGGGAGTTTTCAAATCATTTCCAGAGCTGAGGTCTCTGGGCCCTCTGTGTGAAGCACATGGTGTCTTCAGCAGTAAGGACTTACCTTCCATTTCAAAGGGTCAACTGAGGGCAACGGCAATATCCTGCACACTTGAGGAGTCTCTCGGACAACCCTGGCCAACAACTCAAAAGGGGCTTCTCGTGCCTGATTTTGGGATTGTGTTAAATGATCTTTGAGTCTTGGAGGAAGAAATGTGAGCCAAGATTGGAAATTTTCATTTAAACTATATGTGTGCATTTGGTATGTTATAGGGATTTTTAGGTAAATGCTTGAGGGTACAAGCATCTCCTCCTTCTCCTCCTCTCCTTCGTCTATGTCTACCTCCCTTCCACTCCTTAGCTAGAACTGCTCCCACCTCATATTTTGCATCAGATCACTTTTACCCTACTATGCTGTTGCTGCCCTATCCTCTACCCCAGCAATGGATTTGTTTTACTTTTCTTGTTTCTGCTGTTACTCCTCAACATATAATCACATCTGAAGAATTGGAATTAGGTGCCTCAAATGAGAGAAACTTTCATGAAACTTCTAGAAGAAAATATAGTCAGTGCAGTACATGATATAGGTGTAGGAAAGGACTTTCTGAATAGGACTCCACTTGTCCAAGAAATAAGGCCAACAATTGACAAGTGGGACTTCATAAAAACTAAATTTTCTGCACAGCTAAAGGAACAATGAATTGTTTGAAGAGGAAACTCATAGAAAGGAAAGGATTTTTACCAGCTATAATTTGACATATATGTGTATACATATACATACATATATGTCAGATACAAGAAATGGTAGATGGACAGGGAATGGAACCCTCCTTTATTGTTGGTGGTTTTGCAAACTCATATAGCCACTCTGGAAATCAACATAGGGCAGTAGTTCTTGACCTGTCGGTCATAACCCCTTTGGGAGTCGCAAACCAGCTATCCTGCACAACAGATATTTAAATTACAATTTATAACCATTACAAAATTAGAGTTATGAAGAGAAAACAAAATAATTTTATGCTTGGGGGGTCACTATAACATGAAGAACTGTATTAAAGGAACTCAAGCATTTATGATAATTACTGATGTAGGGATTTCAAAAAGCTGAAAATAAATCTACCATATAACCAGGCTATACTGCTCCTTAGCATATGCAGTAAAGACTCAACATCATACTTTATAGGTACTTCTCAGCCATCTTCATTGCTCTTCTATTCAGAATAGTTAGGAAATGGAAAGAGCCTTTACCTGACGAATGCATAATGAAAATGTGGTACACATACACTATGAAATTCTATTCAATAGGAAAGGAAAATGAAATCCTGAACTTTGCAGGTAAACGATGGAACTAGAAATTGGAACTAGAAGTGCAAGTGTTGTTTGTTTAATTGATAGAGGATTTATCATGAGTACCCTACACATCTTAGGTGACTGGGCCATCATCATTAGGGTGTATGATTACAGAACTCAACAGAACAGAAGGAGCATGGGCAGTCTGCGTAGATCAAACCAAATAAAATCTACCTCTATAGCATTTTGGAGAGGTCCCTGTGTACATCTGGAAGCTGATTTCAGGCCTTCGAATGCAGTAGCCACCTTGCTGTAAAAGAAACCTTGAACTTAGAGATTTTGCCTTCATTTAAAAAACAAAAGAAAATTGGATTGCGCTCATTCCCTTGACCCACTTCAATTTCCTATTTTAATTTGTAAGAAAATGGAAAACAAAATCATTTTTAGGGAGTGTCCATTTTGCTGATAAATATATGAGCTGTAAGTAGAGAGCCTTAGTGATGTCGGCTGCAAATTCTCATCCATTTTAAAATGAGTCCATTTTCTCCCTTTATTTTTTTTCAAGGCTGTATATGTTTGAGCCAGAGTTCCTCTTTAGTAACAGCTTAGGATCTGATAATTGTTTTATAAGGCTATTATTCATCTTATGAGATTAATTTCAGATAACAAGCACATGCTTAGAAGGTTTGCAACAGAATGTGGGAGGATGATAAGAATTTTTCCAACAGAAAGCTTCTTTCTGTAAAGAGTGTAGTCTGGTGTTGCAGTAGTGATGAATCAGGGTGATGCGAACAAAGACAAGAGCCCAATCCGGAATTCTTCATTCTGTCACTTCCTTTTCTTTATAAAAATCTTAATAACCCACCTCTCAGACTGCAGTTCCCAGCTAAGGGTGAATAAGGAAAAATGTTCTCCCTCCTTTCAGCTCTCATGCTCATAAGAAGCATGATTCTTACCCTCTTTGTCACATCTTTGCGCTTTTGAGGGTGGTTTTGCTGTTTAAAGTGATCCAAGCTGGATGTCTATCAGTGTGCTGGAGCACCAGGAGTCTGTTATGTGCCATGCAGAGAATAGGCTTATTTCAAAATATAGTTTGTCAGGCATGCTGTAAGTGTTACTGGCCTTGAACTCACTGATAATGATTCACTACTGTTTAAAAAAAAAAAAAAAAAAAGCTTAAACATTAACTGAGACATGAAAATGTGATGAGAAACTCACAGGAACCTGTCCTATATTGTCCCTGGAAGCTGTACTTTAGTATTAACTAGTTCATACTTGCAGAAGTTTCCTGAACCTTTATTGTTCATGACAGGAATCAATGGTAGTTAGTCCTTATGTTCAAATGATCAATTTAAGAAGTGAGATCAGGCCTAGATGATACATTCACATCATATAAAGGAACACAGTTCATAAAAATGCAGACCAAACTATTTTACAAGGTTTACAGATTAATAAATTGTGCTTCACAAAAGTTGACTTGGTCATAGTTAACACAGTTATAACCTCAATCATTGGATGATTTCATTGGAAAAGGACCAAATATGGAGATGGCTCAGTCAGTAAAGTGTTTGCCTTCCAAGGCTTTAGTTTGATCCCTGTATACCACAGAATAAAACTATGTGTGTTATAACACACTTGTAATCCCAGATCTGGGGAAGTAGAAAAAGATGGAGACTGGTGGACTGCAGGCCAAGGAGAGTCCATGTCTCAAAAAACAAGAGGAGTAGTTCCTAAGGAGTAGTGCCAAATGTTGTCCTCTGGCCTCTGCATGCATAGGCACACACATGCTCACCTTGCTGTAAAACAAACTTTCAACTTAAAGGTTTTTGCCTTTATTTAAAAAAACAAAAACAAAAGAACAAGTGTATTTGTCCAAGCAAGAAAACACACAAACCAGCACACATATACACACAAAGAAAAGAGAAAGAATGTAGAAAGGAAGGAAGGAAGGAAGGAAGGAAGGAAGGAAGGAAGGAAGGAAGGAAGGAAGGAAGAAAAGAACCAAATCCTTCATTTCCCTATTGAGATCTATTTTGAAAGTTACTGTTATCCAATTACTCTTTACTGAACCTAAAGTCATTTCAACATACGAATTTTCTAAAAGAGCACAAACACTCCGACCACAGCAGTTACTGAAACAAGCAGTTGCTTTTCATCTTTCAATTATCTTTTCATATATATGTTATGGTACATTTATAAAATTAAATATGGCACCACCTTGAAAATAATGTGGACAATATTAAATTTATGGAAAACATTTTCCAGAATATTTAAAATAAAAAAATAAGACTACATACATTATAAAATCATAAGTGCCTCTTGCATATATACCTAATAGACCTATCACATAACTATCCACTCTGGGCACATTCGGATTGTATCTGCTTTCTGACCAAGAGAATTGCTTTCTAGGATTGCTATCCTTGTTTTTCAGAAATAACTTGTTGCCTAATGGACAAATCATTCCAGGTTGTAAGTGGAGCTCTTCTGGGCAACATCCTTTCAAACTGAGGACCAAGGGCCACAAGAAATTCAGCTGTCCAATTAAAAAAAGGCAACAGCACAGCAGTAGAGTGAAAACCAAGCATGTGTCTACTTCTCACTTAAGAGCAACCCAAGCTAACCCTTTTGGAAGGAAACTTACCTTAGACAAGATTTCCATTTACACCCCAGTGGCTGGCTGGCAGTTCTAGTAGGATTCCAGGCAAAAGCAATCTATCCTATCTGCCTATGTTTCCTGAGTAAACTCATCATCAACTATGAGCACAACTTCTGTCACTCTTGATATTTGTAGATACATAAAACAGTTTCTCTTCCTTGTTTGATATCATGAGTGCTAGGAAGGGCTCTTCAAGAAGAGCATCAAGGTGAGCAGGATGACAGAATGGTCAAAGTTCACCATATCATCAAGAGCAACAATAAGAAACTGTATAATGAATGGGATTATGCAAGAGTGCAGTCAGATCTTCATCTCTTCTATGAAGTGGACCACAGCTACTATAAATCATTCTCTGGACCATACAGAACAGAGTGCAGAGAACACAAACCTTAGAAATCAGAAATAATGTGGACAACCAGATACAGAAGTCATCCTTAGACTTTGTGTCCTGGAATTTGTTTTCAGACATGAGAAGACTAAGTGCTTTCAAGGTTAGCTGATGAGGACTAGGGAACTTGAGAGCAAATCAGTAGAGATACAGCAGGCTTTTCTATCTGTACTGCCATACTCAAATGTCTACTGAGGAAGATGGCAGAGAAGAGGTTACAGTCCTCTGTCTGGATTGCAACCTTTGATGGGTGTCAAGAAAACCTAAGATAGGTATCAGTTTTGTATTAATCCCAGTTAAGGAAGGGTGTTAGCTTCCTTCACAATATCTGCTCTGCAACCATCATTTCCAGATTTCAAGATGTGGCTCTGGACCTCCAAACAGCACATTTCAATCTACCTCTTTCAAAGGATAAAATATGCATGCTATTTGTGAAGAATAAGCCAATTAGTTCATCCGAATTCAAAGATATTTATAGCTTATTCAGCTGTTCTGGTTTCTGAAGGAATCAGTCCTTGCCAACATTTCTGGGAATGGACCATTCATAAACTTAAATGTACCCCGAGGATTTGTAAAAACTCTTTCAGAAGTGGAAAGCAAATCCCATCAGGACAAAACAGCCACCAGACAATCCAACTGCAGAATGGTGATTGTGTTGTTTAAGATGTTGTTCCTGCAATTATTTTGCTAAAAAAAAAAAAAAAAAGCCCAGAGATTAGTATGAACCTGGAATATGAATTGGACAGATTTTGTTTTACAATTTGAAGAACATTGCTTGCATTCATGTTTTGAATGATAAGTTTTCTGAAAGAGCCTTATTTCTATATTGGATATTATTCTAAACCTCTTACCATCTTAAAAGTAATAATTTTTTTTTAATGGTGAACTGTGACATTGCTTTATTTTCCTCATATAAAGTACAGAAAATCAGTGAATCTAGCACTAAATTCTGATAACTGATTTTTAAACAAATTAATCATAAATAAATTATGTGATGTCTGTTCTTTCTCTCTATAATTTTTTTTCATTCAGAATAAAGACCATAAATACTGTTGCATGAATCAAGGATTCATCCCTTTATTATGTTAAGTAGTAATTCATTTTAGAGTTATGCATCTCTTACTGATTCACCCACTGATAGGTATCTGGATCATTCCACCAGAAGTAGGGTTGCTTTTAGGGCCATCTAAGAGATGGACTAGACTAGATTTTTTTTTTTTAAAATCCTGGTTGCAGTTTGCAAAACTTTACAGAAGAGGCAATATATCATTATCTGTGTTCAGAATGCATATAACTTTGACTCAGAAATCTACCCAAAGAACTTTTCATAAATAGTTTGAGATTTGTAAAACCCAAGTTTGTTTGTGTTGGGATAAGATGGGAACAGAAATGTTCTTCATTTGGATTGATCAAATGGATTGAGGTAAATCTGTATTAGAGTAACAAGGAGCCTTAAGTAGAAAAAGCATTCAATATGTATCAAGATGTCCTAATTTCTATGATCATGCTAAAAGATAAAACAAAGACAGTCTGTAAAAGAAAATAACAGGTGATATTTGTAATTGCTAAATGAAACACATAAGGAGTCAATACAAAAAAATCTGTTGGCAGTTATTCTTTCAGGGGAAATTACATACTATTTCAATTCCTTACTTGTATAGTTTTATATTTTGCTGTTTCTGTAGTGTGAGTAAACTACATTTACTTGAAGGTTCTGTGCCCCAGTGTAGGGGAATGCCAGGGCCAATAAGTGGGAGAGGGTGGGGTAGCAGGCATGGGGAAGGAGGAGGCAACAGGAGTTTGTTCTTGTTGTTTTTGTTTGTTTGTTTGTTTGTTTGTTTTTTGGAGGTGAAAATGAGAAAGGAGAAATTTACATGTAAATAAAGAAAATACCTAATTAAAAAAAGTATCTTCTTAAAACTTTGTTTCTTTGTACCTTCTCCTGGGATATAATTGAGTTGAAAATGAACATACATAAGTTATTCCAATTAAAACAGTAATAACTTGCTTGTTTTGATAGTACCAACATAGGATGAAAGCTAGGATTATAAATTTAAAAGGAAGAAGATATTGAATTTGACTCAATTTCTTGCTGTATATTTCTCTGATAGGATCACATAAACACTGAGGTTTGTAAGACATGTAAATATAAGGCTGGCAAATTATATTCTACAGTTTTTCCTCTGGGTACCACACCTACATATTTAGCTGTCTTCTAAAACATCTCTTAAAAGATTAGAAAGCAGATGCCAGTAGTCCAAGATAATCTCCTCCTCCCACATCCTCCATCCTCACCCACAGGTTCTCTCTTCATCTTCTCTTCTCTAGAGTCAAACATAAGCTAATAAGCTAATTCTACTGTTTGCTCCTTAATAGCAAGACTAACACCACCCTGATAGAGTATGTGTGTGTGTGTGTGTGTGTGTGTGTGTGTGTGTGTGTGTGTGTGT
>JADRCD010199867.1:27001-41870 GCA_019843815.1 Montemys delectorum
TGTGTGTGTGTGTGTGTGTGTGTGTGTGTGTGTGTGTGTGTGTGTGTGTTTGTGTGTGTGTGTATGTGTGTGTGTGTGGTGTGTGTGTGTGTGTGTGTGTGTGTGTGACATAACATGAACTAGAATTTTTATTATTTATATAACATTCCAATTTAACTGGATATCCAGAATTTTTAGTACAGCTTTATTGGCTATAATTTCAATGTAATCATCTGGGTCATCAGGTTGATTCTTAGTAACTGAGTTGGTTTTCCTCCACCCTCATTTGATCAGTTGGTATGGCTCCTGCAACAATGACATTACACACCTAAGGGTTCCCAATACTTGGCTGGTTCTCCTGACAATGCCGGGTTTTAAGTGAAACTGAATTTACAAATCTTACAAACTTTTCCTGGAAAAATGTAAAACTGTTGAGCCAAGACCTTAGTACCTTCTAGTCTTTTCAATGAAAACAAACAACGTTCTTAAGCTAAAGCATTTTTGAGTCTTGCTCAAAATAAGCAAGTAGAGATAATCTACTGGCTTTGAATACTGTTACACTAATTGGAAATGACATGTTCCCAAAATTTTGCTCAGGCATTTCCTTTCACCGGAGAGTCTGGCTGTGTGACAGGGACAGGACAGGAATATCTGCCTCAAGGGAATGATGTGTTTGAACTACAAGGAGAGATATTTCTCCCTGGTGGCTTGGCCACCTGCCATGTGGACCCTGAAGAAATTCACTGTTATTTGTGTTCTCTATTTCCTCCTCAATGTTATTAACTTACCTATACAAATTAATTTGTGCTACCTTATGAAAGTTATATGTTTTTTAAGTATCCACTGGAATTATAAACCAATTATAAAAAATAAGCACTGAAATAAAGGTTAATGTTACAGTTTCTTAAAATTAGCTTCATTCTTCAGTTTTATAGTTGCACAACTAATTATTTTGCTTTTATATAACAGAATAATTAGTTGGGAAGCCATAAAACTGAACAAAGTATTTTCTGTTCCTTTGGGAAAATTAAGTGTATTGCCTAGTCATTTTAATTCACTTAAAACAAATGCTATAAATAACTTCTAGCAATTTCCAAATTGGTAGAGATTGTAAAGGATGGGCTATGTAACACACCTGCAGCTTTCATATATACTTCTGAATTTTTACACTAAAAGCAAGGGAAAAACCATTTGCTGTCTGGATAGATGAAACATTTAATCTTTTTTTTCTTTTGCAAATACTGCCCCAAAGAAGGCTCATATCGCTTCCATATGATTTAGGTGGTAGGACACAAGTGAGGTTTCTTAATGTGCCCTTCCCAGTAAGATTTATCTGTAAACAACAATTCAGAAAAGAATTTTCATTTCTTTGTAACTTGAATAGGTAAATATATATAAAAGTATCATTTTGCCCCTACATTTCCCTAATCTATATCCAAATCCTGGCATTGGAGATCATTTGTAATTTAATGCTACATTTTCCTTCAGTCTAGTAACCCCATCTCACATAAATTCACTTCAAAACCTAAGATCGGTCACAAATTATGGATGATTTCCACTCAGCTGCCGTCTAGTTAATGCCCTTGAAAGTAAATTGTGGAATGGATCTCTTTGCGGCAGAGTGCTGGAGTCGCATAGCTGAGCTTAGAAATACGCATGTGGTCTGTGAGAACCTGGCTTGAGGTTTCTGTGTTCTCCAGAGGAGAGTGTAGCCCCCAGAGTCCAGGAGAGATAGCATGCTCCTCTGTGTCCCATTCTTCTTCCTGACCCTGCCAGCCCAATGAGGCAAGGGGAGAGTGCCTCAGGAAATGAAAGCTAGGATGCCACTGTGTGAGATCTTCTCTAATACACCTCTTTCTGGAAAAATGCAGATTAGAGAATGTCACTTTGGGCCCAGACCCTGAGTCAAGCTACTCTTTCCTTCCAGTCTGAATCAAAACCTGCCCTGTTTGGTCTGACCTGATGGGAGACTATAAAAATAAAAAGGACTCCCTACACCAGCCCCAGAGCAGTAAGCTTTTCTCTGAGTCTAGTGGCTGTTACCTTTCAGGGACAATATCACCAGCACCAGTTAAACCACTGACTAATACAGTTGCTCACATGTGAGAACACTTACATGAGCTGAGCGACGGTCCTTCCATAACAGGTGCAGCAGCAATTAAAGCACATGCTAAAGCTAAAATGTGTAAGTTGGATCAGAAGGTTTCTGCCCCAATGCATCATGCTTTTCTTCAGTCTTTAAATACAGCATGTCTGATTTTCTCTTTAATTGTAAGTGATACTACTCTACTGGTGCTTTGTGTGTCTCAAGAGGTGACATGTGTCTAACAACATTAATGAGCTTATAGAAGTACTTAAAGTATACTTTGGAATTTTATTGCTCCAGACAATGAATTTTATTGCCATTATAAACTCCTGACACTCCTAATTAAAAGCCATACATCTACCAAGTGATAGTGCACACTACGGTGTGTGAACTTTGGACAACATCACTGCTCATGTGCCCTTCACTTCTTCCCAGTTTGTGCCTATTATCCTGAATGCACATTGCTTTCTGTACCTGCTCATGACTTAACTGAATCTACTGTCATTTTAAGGTTTCACAAAGTTGCTGAAAGCTATTCTGATGGTTTCTCGTTTAAGTCAATTACAAACAAAGGTACTATTTGGCACCCACATCTCACTTCTACATGAATACAACTTTTATTTGTCTTGAACAAATAGGTAGGAGTAGATAAATGGATTTCTTGAACACACGTGGGTTTAGCTTTGTAGAAAGCTGTTATCTTGTTTCCTCAAGTGGCTGCACCATTATATATTCCCACTAGCAACACTTTAGAGTTTCCCTTGTTTAATGTTCTTGCCTACATTTTATATTGTTTGTTTTTTTTAATTTCACATTCTAGTAAGTTTGCAGATTAATCTAATTATTATCATAATTTGATTTCCCTCATGACTGTCTTTTCATATTTCCACACATGCATATGTATCATCCTTGATGACATACCTGCCCAAGTATTTTAGTAATTTCTAATATTTCTTCTTTGTATTAACCACCTCAAGAGGTCTTTACACATTCTTGATAAGTTAGTTTCTTGCAAGCAATTTCTCCTTGTCACTTTATCTTTTTACTTCCTTTCACAGCATTTTTAATGAGTTCATTTCTCCTTTAACACTGTGTTTTAGTTTGTCCTCCATTTCCTGTCCCTTATATTAGCAAATTCTAATTTTAATAAAAACATCATAACTTCCAGCACATGAGGAAATATAAGAAAAGCAACTAAAGATAGAATGATTCTATAAAAAATTTACTTGGAGAATATAGCAACTGGGAACTTTCTTGGCTAAAAGTGTCACAAAAAAAATCTAACTTTGCTGGCTTAACTTAAAAATACTATTTTTAATCTGTAGTTTTATGTATGGGTGTTTTGCCTACACATTTATCTATGTACCAACTGCATACCTGGTGCCTGCTGAGGCCAGGAGAGGATGTCAGAGCCACTGGAACTGGGGTCTTGTATAGTTGTGAGCTGACATGTAGACACTGAGTAGAAAACCTAGGTCCTCTTAAAGAGCAGCCCATACTCTTGACCACTGAGCTATTTCTCTGGTCCTCTAAAAATACCATTTTTCATTATTGTAACAAGCAGAGAAACGAGCAGCTCTATATCCCATAGACTTGGGGTCTTTATTAATTAGCTCTGATATTTATATACTTCTATGCCTTTTCTCTGGAAGTTGAAGGCTGCAACCACACACACTGGTAAAGAAAGTGAGGAAAGAAAAGGCATTTTTCTTTCCTAGACACAACTCACTTAATTCTAAGTAAATTGTCCCTGAACACAACTGAGTCATGGGCCCCAATAAAACTGTGATGGGGAGATGAAATGCTGATTATATCAGGAGAGCATAGAAATATCTAAATAACATCAAAATTAAAAAGACAATGAAACTACTTTATTATAATAGAAGACAGAAAAAATTAAAATCTAGCTTTAAATGCAAAGAATAAAAAATACACTTGCAGCCAGCTAAACATCTATATGTTAAAGACATCAATTTTAAACATCTTAGTTATGCAGGGAATAGTAATAATCAAAATAAAAGCTGTTTTAACTACTGTAACTAGAGCATAGTAAGAATAGTAGGTTATGCCAACAAAATCATGTGCTTTATCTTTCTTTGACCATCTGCTTGACGTGTAGTGGAAAATAGAGTTCACAAATGGTAAACTACTAAAATCTCCTAGAAAAGGATTAAGGATGAGACGTTTATAGCCAAATCCTGACAATTCTTTCCTACCTCTATAGGTTATTGAGGACTTTCAAGACTGAAAAGCGTGCGTTAAAAGCATCTATTGTGGTGTTTGGCTTCTTTACCAATGGAAGTTCAAAGCAAAAAGTCTTCTCTAGAACCTCAGCTATTTAGTTTTGCTCTAAATGACAATGCTTTTGAGTGAGCCCCTAGTTGATAGAGTGGAGTCAAAGTGATGGCTCCGTTTCATATGTACTAGCTAGTCTTCCATTCATAAAACTCTATTCAAAAAACGTTGATTTGCTTTTCAGTATAAAGGACAAGAGAAGAAAAGTATTTATTAAAAATTCTAAATAACTGACAGTTCCAACAGCCTCCCAGAAGACCTGTACTCTCCCTTCTAACCCAGGACACAAAGGTAAAGGTGAGACTCCCTACCCCAATCTTCCACCTGCTGGGGCCCCAGCAAGCCCAGTAGCCAGGAGCTTTGCCTCACCCTATCAGAGTTCCATCTTTCTTCTGATCCACACCTTCACCTGCAGTCTCTGATCAGCACACCAAGCCCCACTCTGCAGTTCTGCCTGCCTCCTTTGAGGCCTGGTCTAATCTGGGACACACAGCTCCACCTGCCTCCCTGAGGCACCCAGGCCAGCCAACACAATTGACAACCAGATGGCAAAAGGCAAGTGCAAGAACAGAATCAACAGAAGCCAATGCAGCATAGCATTATCAGAATCAGCTCTGCTACTATAGCAAGCCCTGGTTATACTAAGACACCTAAAGAGCAAGACAGTGACCTTAAATCCCATCTCATGAAGATGATAGAGGTCTTTAAAGAGGATATAAATAATTCCCTTTAAGAAATACTCATGGAAGGAAGAGGGTTGAAGGGACTTGGGAGGAAGAGAAGAGGGGGAAGGTAAAAAAGGGGAGGGACAGATCAGGTATGGGAGGAGACAGGGATGATATACAGGGAGTCAGGAATTTGATCAAAGGTGTGTAGCAATGGGAGATGGGGAACTAGGGATAGCCACCAGCAAGTCCCTGCCAGGAAAGCAAGAGGCTCCCAGGACCCAATAGGTACGAGATTAGCTGCAATGCCCAACAAAGCAGAGAAAGAATCTGTAGAGACCGTATCCAGAGATTAGACACTGCCCCTAGTTGGGGGATGGGACCACCTACCCATCTCCAAATTCTTAACCCAGAATGGCTCCTGCCTTGGCAGAGACAACATGTGGAGCAGAGACTGAAGGAAAGAGCATCCAGAGATTGCCCCACATGGGGATCCATATCATATACAGACACCAAACCCAGACACTATTGTGGATGCCAAGAAGTGCTTGCTGGCAGGAGTCTGATATACCTCTCTCCTGAGAGGCTCTGCCACTGCCTGATAAATACAGAGGCAGATGCTCGAAGCCAACCATTGGACTGAGCATGGGGTTCCCAATCGAGGAGTTAGAGAAAGGACTGAAGGAGCTGAAAGGGTCTGAAACCCATAGGAAGAACAATTTCGACCAACCAGACCCCACCCTCGAGAGCTCCCAGGGATTAAACCACCAACTGAAGAGTACACATGGAGGGACCCATGGCTCCAGCAGCATACAAAACAGAGGATGACCTTGTCAGGTTCAGCAAGAGGACAAACCCTTAGTCCTATGAAGGCTCAATTTTCCAGCGTAGGAGAATGCCAGGACAGTGAGGTGGGAGTAGGTGGGTGGGAGGGGGAGCACTCTCATAAAAGCAGGGGGAGGAAGATAGAAGAGGGGGTCTCCAGAGGGGAAACTGGAAAAGGGGATAACATGTGAAATGTAAATACATAAAATATCCAATAAAAAAATACAGGAAAACACAATTAATCTGGTAGAAGCATTTAAAGAAGAAACAAATACTTTAAAGAAATACAAGGAAAAAAAAACAACAATCAAACAGGTGAAGGAAATGATTAAAACAGTCCAAGACCTAAAAATACAAATAGAATAAGTAAAGAAAACAAATTTAGGCAACCCTAGAGGTGGAAAACCTGGTAAAGAGAACAGGAACTACAGAAAAAGCCTTCCCAACAGAATACAAAAGACAGAAGAGAGAATCTTCTCAAGCATGGAAGATTCCACAGAAGAAATCGATACATTGGTCTAAGAAAATGCCAAATGTAAGAAGCTCCTAACTCAAAACATCCAGGAATTAGAAACAGTATGAAATGACCAAACCTAAGAATAATAGTAATGGAAGAGGGTAAAGATTCCCTGTACAAAGGGCCAGAAAATACCTTAAACAAAATCTTGGAAGAAAACTTCCCTAACCTAAAGAAAGGGACAGCTATAAGCTCCT
Source organism: Montemys delectorum (assembly GCA_019843815.1). Classification (NCBI taxonomy): domain Eukaryota; kingdom Metazoa; phylum Chordata; class Mammalia; order Rodentia; family Muridae; genus Montemys; species Montemys delectorum. The sequence continues at coordinate 33,566 of JADRCD010199867.1, forward strand.
GCCGCATAATAGTCAAAACACTAAATTTACAGGACAAAGAAAAAATATTAAAAGCTGGAAGGGGAAAAAGCCAAGTAATATATAAAGGCAGACCTATCAGAATTACATCTGCCTTCTGAACAAAAACTGAAAAATCCAAAAGACCCTACACAAATGTCTTGCAAACCCTAAGAGATCACAGATGCCAGCCAAGACTACTATACCCAGCAAAGCCCTCATTCACCATTGATGGAGAAACCAAGCTATTCCATAACAAAACCAAGTCCAAACAATATCTTTCCACTAATCCAGCCCTATGGACAATACTACAAGGAAAACTCCAACACAAGGAGGGTTACTACACTCATGAAAACACAATAAATTAATTACCTCACAGCAAAACCAAAAGAAGAGAAACACACACACACACACACACACACACACACACACACACGGAATACCACCTCCAGCAACAAAATAATAGCAACTAACAGCCACTGGTCATTAATATCTCTCAACATCAACGGACTCAGTTCACCAATAAAATGACACAGGCTAACAGACTAGACACATAAACAGGATCCATCATTCTGGTACATACAAGAAACACACTTTAGCAACAAAGAGAGACTCTACCTCAGAGTAAAGGGCTGGAACAGTTTTTCCAAGTAAATGAACCCAAGAAACAAGCAGCAGTAGTCATTCTAAAATTTAATAAAATGGGTTTTCAATCAAAAGTCTTCAAAAGAGATGTAGAAGGACACCTCGTCCTCATCAAAGGAAAAATCCACCAAGACGACATATTAATTCTGAACATCTATGCCCCAAGTGAAAAGGCACCCACATTCATAAAAGAATCTTTACTAAACCTCAAATCACACATTGAACCCCACAGAATAATAACGAGGGACTTCAAGATCCCATTCTTACCAACAGACAGGTCATCCAAACAGAAACTAAACAGAGAAACAATGAAACTAACAGATGTTGCGAGCCAAATGGATTTAACAGATATCTACAGAACCTTTCACTCCAAAACAAAAGAATATACCTTCTTCTCAGCACCTCAGGGAGCCTTCTCCAAAGTCAACCATATATAGTGTATCAGCAAGCAAACCAGATACAAGAAGATTGAAATAACCCCTTGCATGTTATCAGTTATCTCAAATAGCTGAGAAGTCCTTAAAGAATATGTTCAACATCCTTAGTCACCACAGAAAAGCAAATCAAAACAACCCTGAGATTCCATCTTACACTGGTCAGAATGGGTAAGATCAAAAACTCAAGTGACAGCACATGCTGGTGAGGACGTGTAGAAAGACAAACACTCCTCCATTGTTGGTAGGATAGAAAGCTGGTACAAACACTCTGGAAATAAGTTTGGTAGTTCCTCAGAAAATTAAAAATAGTTTTAGCTGAAGACCAGCTATACTGCTCCTGTGCAAGCATCCAAAATATGTTCCACCATACTACCAGGACATTGGCTCCACTGCTTATAGCAAGCACCAGTCTCTGATACTATTAATGATACTCTGTTATGTTTGCAGACAGAAGTCTATCATGGCTGTCTTCTAAGAAGTTCTACTCAAAAGCAGAGGGATATAAAAACTACAGTCAAACAGTGGAGGGAGCTTGAGTACTCTTGTGTAAAAGTAGGGCTCTCAGAGACTGAACCAGCAACCAATGAGCATACATGGACTGGACCTGGGCCTATTTCTTCCTCCCCTCCCCCACATATGTAGCAGATGTGGATCCCAAACAATTGGAGTGGGAGCTATGCCTAAAGGTTTTGCATATATGTGGAATACATTCTTCTAGCTGGGCACCTTTGTTTGGCCTCAGCAGTAGAGGAAGCTACTACTAGAGGAAGCTAGTCCCACAGAGACTTGTTGTACCAAAGTGAGTAGATATCAAGGAGGGGGGGCTCCATCCTCTCAGAGGAAAGGGGGAGGGGGACAGAGAGAGGGAGCCTGAAGGGGGCATTGATCAGGATGTAAAGTGAATAAATAAATAAAATTAAAAAGGAAAAAAAATAACCAATCTGTGATAAAAATCATGTTCTATCAGTTTTGGAAGGGAATTGTTTCCTTTAATGATTTAAGCACAGCTGACTAACACAGAATAACTCAGAATGAAGTATGAGATGAACACCTTTCAGTGCACTTTTTGAACCAACATACCACTCATCTTTTTGTTTGTATCAGATGGATTTACCTCTGTCAAGTTTTAGCATCTTAGAAAAAGTTCTAAGTGTTCAAAATGTCCTGGGACCTCTTGGAGTAGTTCAAAGTTAGGAAATTGGTAATGTTGAACTAGAAGATAAAAGGCTACTAGACCTAACAATGACATCACTTGCCTAGTAGTGAAGCCTATGCTGCTCAATGGAATTTGTCTACAAATGCCATAGCTCAAAATTATCAGACATCTGAGACAGGGGATTCAGAGAATAATAAACCCCACTTTTCTTTGTTGAAGCATAAACAACCATCTTCTCTTTTGCCTTTAAGAACCCTTTCCTGGTATCTAGCAAAATGAGTTTCTTTCCCTGACAACTTTCTTCAAAATAGACAAACATTTTTATACTTTTGTCCTTGACAGGAAAGGCATGCAAGGATGCCTCTTTTCTCCTTAGGAAATGAGACGCACAGGAGGTTTATTAGATGATCTACATGATACAGACTGAATATCTCAATGATTTGACCTGATTGGATCACTAGACTCTTTTCCTTATTTCACTTTTGAAGACCAAGCATTCCAAATCTACTATGCTTTTAGAAATTAAAAAAAAAAAAAAAAAAAAAAAAAAAACAAAAAACCAGACAATAATACTGGATGCATTTGACTTAGTATGCCAGCATTGTAGAAAGTTTAAAATGCTATCTTCCTCACTTTTGGTTTGAGTTGTGGATTTTTGGGGGGTTGGGGATACAGAATTGGTGTCTTGTACATTTGCAGCTTCCCTTTGCTTAAAGGCAGCAGACGCTGTCAAGTATCCCCAGAGGACAAATTGGTCCCCAGTTGAGAGCTACAGCTGTTCATATATTGTTTATCCTGGGAGATTTTTCCCTGAAGATCCCAGGGTCAAATAAGATGAGCAATGTCAGCAAACTTTCAGTTATCTAACTACATATGGCAAACAGTTGTGGTCTTATCCAGTCCTCATAAAAGACTTACCATTTTAAGGCACATTTTCCAATTGAGAACATTGAGCCCTGGGGAAATCAAGCACTTAACTGACCAACATCACACAATTGGAAAGCTGGACAGCCAGGGACTGTTTCCAAGCCATCTTCAGAGCCTATGCAATTATCTAGGCAGTTCTGCCCTTTTGGAATCTCAGCTTTTAATTGAAAATTCAAATTTGAATATCGAGGATAGTTATTTTTAATTTGCAATAGTTATTAAGTATTTACATTTTCTCCCAAACAAAAAATGACCTTTCATTGTAATCAGTTGATGACAATCTTTTAATTATTTGCTAAGTGATGGTCTCTATAAATATCCGTGAATGCAAACAAAGACGTCATTAATCACCATGACCCCCAGAAAGTTCAGAAGGCCAGGAACTCTATGAGAGATGTGGGAAACATTTAACAAGGGAGATAAATCTTGAATTAGGCCTTTGAACATCCTCAGAAACTTTGGTAAACAAATGCCTGCCAGGTAGAGAAATATTCTTGTCAAAGCTATAGGGCTATTCAAAGACCTGGACCAGTGGAAGGATTCATTATGGAACTTGCAATAGCTAGGAGCACTGGAGAGGTTAAAAATGAAGAGGAGGCTTGGAATTCTTCATAGTGATTTCTGGACTAGTTTGTTAATTTAGGGCAGAAGATAACTAAAATCACACTAGACACATGGTCAGGTAGGTATTTGACCAGACAGCTGAGGTGAAGGGTGTTTCATAATTATGAGACTATGTTCATGAACAAGGAACATTAAGCAAGATATAATGAGTGGGGGTGGTCAAACTTGTGAGATGAGAGAGTTTATCAACAAGAGAAGCAAGGCAGGTGAGGGGTGGTTCCCCCTCTTAATCAGCTATGAAAACAAGTAGAATATGTTTGTGGAAGAACTGTCATGGAAGCAACATAATATACTTCCAGGGATTATGGTTTGGCAGTCATTTTAAAAACCTGCAGAATTATGGGGTAACACACTTCTGAGTCTTCCTACTATATGTATATTTCCCACAGAAATTGAACATCTGAATGATTTAGTCAAGGTTCAAAGCTACAAGATAGGTTCTAACTTGCATGTCTACCTCTCTGAGCTAGACCATTGCAACAGCTTACCTCTGGGAACATCAGCTGGTTAATCTGAGTCAGTAGAGGTGGAGGCTCAACCCAATGTATTTGAGAAAAGGTGAGCCAGCTAAACATGTCAAGAGACACTGGCCCCAAATCTTAGTAAATGATTGTTGATAGGTGAATTAATCAACTTTTATGTCCTTTTTAAGAAGCTTTGGCTCATGTATTTAAAATAAGAGTAATTAAAAGAAAGGAATATTGTTTTAGATCTTTAGTGGGGTTTTCTACTTCCATCTTTCAGAAAATAATTAATAGTTCATCCTTCCAAAATGAAATTCTCCAGCACTATTACAAGTAGACATGTTGTCTCTATGCAGTATGTGATAGATTTTATAACTTCATTACATTATTTCAAAATAAGCATACAGTACAGCATTTTGAACCTTTTTTTTTATACTTTTGGTCAAGCAACTTCCTCAAAGTATACCACTAAAAATCACTCCCCATATTTCAGTGTTTGTAAGATGAAGCGTATTTTTTTGTTTTTGTTTTTTTGTTGTTTTTAATCACCAATATAAAGATTTTCATGATCTTCTCACTAGATTTTTATGAGGAAAAATTTTATTGACTATATTTTAACAATGTCTTCTATTGTTGTGTCTAAAACACTAATTGGCTGTGTTATTTGCTGTTTAAGGAGTGACATTTAGACTCCAGATCCCTTGAAAGTTTTATTTCAAAAATGAAAGAAGGAAGGGAGGAGGGAGGGAAGGAGGCAGGGAAAGAAGAAAGAAAACATACTTAGTAAACATTTCTTACCCGTTTTCCAGATTGGCAGAAAGGTGGAAAGTATTGTGAAACAGCCTTGTGGTTCCTCAAGGTGCCAGCTTCAGTCTGTTAGACAGAAAACGTTACCTGACTTAAAGGGCCCCCAAGCTCACAGCATCCTTTCTGGTTCATCTTAACTTTCTGTACCGTGGAAAATGATACATTAATTTTATAAACCACTTACCTTACTTGTTTCTCTGGAACATCATTTTTTACCTCTGTGCTTAGAGGACTATTTGAGTATCTTGTTTGTTCATGAAAACATTTGGCTCTGAACATTCAAAATTATAAATGTGTATCATTAATAACAACACACCTCCCAATATGTTGAAATTCAAGCCTAAGTAAAAATACTTTTATCTTAGCTTTGTGGAATATTAATTTCAAAAATTCATGTAAAATTTTGCCAAAGTCAAGCAGTACTATCCTTGAAACTTAATAGCATATTTTATAGATAGAAATATATATATATATGCATACATATATAAATACATACACACATACAAAAGTATTAAAATTATTAATAGTCTTATAGAATCAGAAATAAAAGGGCTGTTGTAGTTCATAAATATGGACAGATTAAAAATTTCTGAATAATTGCAGTTGCCTTCCCTTTTCCCATATATACACACAAAGTAGGAGGTATATTTGGTACAAATCACCAAGATGATTGACTCAACCTGTTGTGATATTTCTATGCAACCATCCTAAAATGAAAATTTTCCTCCTATCTGTAATGAGAGAATTGATGTTCTTATGATATTCTTACATATTCTTTCTTTTTCACATGACTATTTTAGGTGTATCAATACATGCATGAAACGATTACTGTTAATGGCTGCCCTGAATTCCGTGCGAGGGCCACAGCAAAGGTAAGACTTGAGTCATTTTAAAAGAACACTCGACCCCAGTGATGTAGTAATTGATTGTGCGCGTGTGTGTTTCAGGTATTCTCGTGTGTACACTGTAAGAGAATTTAGACCTCAGTGGCAGCCCAGAGTCTAGAACCAGTACTACTCACCAGGTAAAAAATCCTAATGGAAAAACTGACCTTTTCTGCTGCTTCTGTAGCCTAAGGAAGGAGAATGATTTCATTAAAATCACGAAATGTCCATTTGGCACAAGCAAATCTGCTGCTCCACTGTATCGAGTTCTACATGGTTTCTGGTACATCCTGCGGATGCAAAAGAACCCATAGCCTATGTAGAGCATGAAAACTCATTTACATAGGCCAAAAGCCTGATGTAAGTCAGTCGTGGAAAGGTTTCACCAGACACCCGTGAGCCAGTGCCCTTCTTTGTCCTCAGCTGGGCAATGGGTAACTTGTGGAGAGTGGCAGTGACCTAACAGAAGGCCTGGCACCTTTGTGGGAGTCATGACTTTTGTTCTTTAAAGGGTCAAAACCAGAGACTACAAAGGCCCCATTGGAAAGGATACAGAAAGAGGATCGTGACATTTTCTGGAAGATGGATCACTAAGAAACAATAGTGGAAATCTCAAGTCAACACATGCAGCTCATATTTTACAAACACAGAAATGTTGTAACAGAACACAACTTTCCTCATAAAGGACTGATGGTAACTTTGTAATGATACCAAGAAGTGAGAACCACTGAGAATAACTAGAAATTTTCATTCAGCTCCTCTATCACCTATTGTTTGATTTCTCCCCTGATATATTCAGTTTTCACTCTGTAACTAAACACTGTTGGCTTGTAAGGTTCTTCTTTCTTCTTCCTCTTCCTCTTCCTCTTCCTCCTCCTCTTCTTCCTCCTCCTCCTCCTCCTTCTCCTCCTCCTCCTCCTCCTCCTCCTCCTTCTCCTCCTCCTTCTTTCTTTCTCTTTCTCTTCCTCTCCTTCTTTTTCTTAGTTCCTTCCTAACCCCAACAAATAGAGGGTGTGATTACCATGACATCATGCTTTGCTTGTTCTGAACTGGAACACACACAGAAAAATGATCCCTACATGGTTTAATTAAGGGGAAAGTGAATTATGTAGTGTTTTACCATTCTCATTTCTTATTCATGTAGAACAGCAGGATAGCAGCATAATGTTGCAATAGCACAGTATTTTTTTCTGGTTGTTTCTGGGCTGTCTGCATTGCATCCATGTCAGCCATTAAAACCCCTGCATGACAACAGGGTTTGCATGAGCAAATGCATGTAGCTAAAACCAAGCCATTATTTCCATGTCATTCACTATCTCTCATTAAATGCAGGCAGTAGCATAATGCTAAATTGATGTGATAATGCGGTGTGTGGATAAAGAACGTACAGTAGTTGGAAATCAATATTTTCACAGTGTTGAGAGTAAATCATTTTATACGAGACATCTAGTCAACTGTGGTTAAGGCAATCTAGTGGAGATGGAATACAAGAAGCAGGCAGAGGGTCTTTGCTTGATTGAAACTACTATTGTATCCCTGTTCGGGGGGAACTGATGGTAAGTTGATTTCTTGAATTTAAAGAAGCTAATGTGTTAATTTTAAAATGAAACTAGGACCACATTAAATAAAATTTTGTATGTCTAGGTATAATTCCCCAAGCCATTCATTTTGTTCATATCATTGTGGTAGCTGACATGTTAGTGTAGAATTAAGAGAGATATAATCAATGACCCAATAAAGCCACCATTCACAGTAATATAGAATATGGACATGAGATAGCAATAATATTTTTTTAATTTAGCACTTAACTTTAATCTTTGTTTTCATTTAGGCAACCTGGATTTAAAAAATAAAAATATTTATATTTACTAAGCCAGTGGTTCAGCAACAGCAAGATGTTTTCACAAATGTGTACATACAAACTTGCTCATCAGTCTGTTGAATAAGTGTTGATGAATATCTGTGTTCAAGTAACAATTTAGACTGTATACCATAGCAAAAGCATGGAAAAGTGTGCCTTTGTTTCATGACCAACATACATTCAATAATTGTACTATGTAGTATGCATACAAATATTTGGAGTCATTGATCAGGATTTACATGTAGCCGATAGAACTCTGAAAACATTTACATTGATTTTGGTTTTGGTTTTATTTTTCATAAGAGATAAGCCTTACAAAAGTAAAAATAACTAGGTGAGGCTTTACTGAAGAAGACTCAAATACCACATTGAAAAGAAGACATCCTATGTTCTTCCTTCAACAGGAGAGTGCTAGAGGTGTCTAAGACATTGTTCCCTGAAGATCATATACTTAGCCCTATTTCCCATGTTTTATTACCAAAAGAACATCTTTTTTTTTTTTT
>JADRCD010199868.1:0-17500 GCA_019843815.1 Montemys delectorum
GTTGGTTGCCGTTTTGTCCTATTGACAGTGTCTTTTGCCTTACAGAAGCTTTGCAACTTTATGAGGTCCCATTTGTCAATTCTTGATCTTAGAGCAGAAGCTATTGGGGTTCTCTTCAGGAAATTTTCCCCTGTGAGGCAGAGGTTCTTTAGAATCTTGGATTGGGGCACGTGATCTTTCTAATATTTGGGGCTATAAACTGTGAAGGCCTTAGCGTTTCTTCCTCAAGGTGTGCTTGAAGGGGAAGTTTTTTTGTTTGTTTTGTTTTGTTTTGTTTTGTTTGTTTGTTTTCCTGTAGGAAGGTAACTTTTCACTTTTTGAGTAAGCCTGGAGCTCATGTGAAGTGAAGTCTATGAGATTCTCAGGCAAGGATTGAGATTGGGCCTCAGAAACAACGCTGCCATGGGCCCTGCAGGGCAGGTCCTGACGCAGAGAGCAAAGACAATTATCCTCAATTTACAAACACCTACAGAGAAGGCACTCACCTCTCAATATTTTCTTATGCTACTCTTGTTAGAAAATAATTCTGTTAGGTAGTTAGTGATATTTTTGGAGAGCAAAGTGACTTGTTGGAGAGATAACTGAGTCAGATCTCAAATCTAAGCAGTCAGATAGGATCTGCTGTGCTTCCAGTCAGGATAAATGAGGAGATTCCATCCATTTTTTTTTTCCTAAAAATTCTTTTGAGACAAGATCTCAAGTATGTAGTCCAGGATGGACTTGAACTCATGATCCTCCTACCTTAGTCTTCTGGGCACCAGGGTTTTAGATATACTCTATTGCTTTAAGCTCTTACCCATTCCCAAAAGAGTTCAGAAGATGATCCCATTCAAAATAAGCTGTCTTCGGACACCAGAAGAGGTCATCAGATCTCATTACGGATGGTTGTGAGCCACCATGTGGTTGCTGGCATTTGAACTCGGGACCTTCGGAAGAGCAGTCAGTGCTCTTAACCGCTGAGCCATCTCTCCAGCCCCTATTTTTTTTTTTTTAATACTTTATGTATGTATAAGTGTTTTGCCTGCCTGTATGTCTATATACCATAAGAATACCTTGTGACTGTTGAGGCCAAGGGACCATAAGAAAATATCAAAATATGAAAACCTCATGAGATCCCCTAGGACTAGAGTTACAGATGGCTGTGAGCTACCCTGCAGGTGCTGGGGATTGAAGTGGGTCCTCTGGGAGAGCAGCCTGTACCTTTAACCACAGAGCCATATCGCTAGCTCCAAATACCAATTATTTTTCAACTGAGGGTAGATGAGAAATAGAAGCTTCAGGGTAGGCTCTCACAACTTCTTCTTCTGCCTCAAGCCAGTTCAGAAACCTCCCCATGAGAACAAAACTCTCTCTATACTAGGAAGACTGGGACTTGATGTCATAATGAACCTGAACAAACAGACTTGTCTATACCAGCAACTAAGGTCTGACCTGAGGTGAGCCCAAGGGCCTATTGGAAGGCCTGGATTAAAAGTGAGTGAGACGTGCCATCCACAGCTGCAGGGTGGACTAGCTGGATGGTTGCAGGGCAGACTGTGCCACTGATCTCTGGAGTGAGACACCATCTGCCCTCATTTTCCCCAGACAACCTGCCTCAGTCCCTGGTCAGGAGACAGATTTGAACTGTCTCCTCACTGTTCAACCTTCAGCAAAAGCTCTTAAAAGCCTGTGCCACCATACTGAGCCCTGTGTATATTGGCGGTGAGACCTTTCATGGTATCACTACCAATGTAACTACCCTCACATCAGCTCAGTCTATACTTCCTAGCCATTGTCCCATGATTCATTTTACTTAGCAGCTTCTACTTCATTTCCATTGTCTTGTCTTTCCACAGTGATTCCTGTTTAGTGGGCTTATGGGCTTTTTGTCCTGACCACTTCTTAAACATTTTTTATTAGTATATGCTAAATGTATAAAGTAAGGGTTTCATAATATCATTTTTATAGAATATGTTATAGTATTGTATATTTGACTCTGTCCAGCCCTCGTCACCATCTCCTGTCACCCTTCATGTCAAAATCAGGACTGGGAAAGTGAGGGAAAGCAAAATGATGCCCTGTATTTTGGATTTAAGAGATCGGATTGCAGATTTAACTTTTACTATTCATTTGAATAACTTAATACAACTTTTCAGCCAATACAGGTGCAGTTATGTAATCAAGGGCCAATGAGGCTTTGCACACACTGTCCTGTTGAATCTAATTGCTTTCCCATGACTCTGTAGGGGAGGAGGCCCAGGGGGATTTCTGTGAAGACCGAGGAAGCAGTCAATGCCATGAGCTCTGGTCCGTTGTTCTGTCTCTCCGGTTTGCCAGGAGCCACTTTAGATCTCTGATTATATGTAGCTAGATAGATCAGGATTCCTCCAGCCATCTCAGGAAACCATGGTTTAGCTCTCTACCCCACTCCTTCCTCAACCAGACTCACTCCCACAACCCCCATAGGTCCCTGTTCTTTCTTTATTTCAAGGCTGAGTACTTCTAAGAAAAGGGATTTGGTATGGAGTTGCTGAGCTCTAGTATGTCTCATGGCCCAGATTGTGAAAAACACACCATCCTCTCTTGTGTTAGCCTTCTTCTTCCCAAATAGTTTCTCTGTTACTTTCACATCAAAACCAAAGCTCCATATATGAAAGAATATGTGATATTTATCTTTCTGGGCTTAACTTATTTTGTTTAATGTGATCCGTTTTAGTTCTGCCTATTTTCCTATGAATGACATGATTTTATTTTTTATGTCTAAATAAAATTCCATTGTGTTGTATGCCACATTTTCTTTATCCACTCATTTGCTGATGAGTCTCTGGACTGGAACCACATTGGCTATCATAGGGCTGCACAGACGTGGATGTGCAGGCGTCTCTGTGGTTGGCTGACTTAGATCTTTTTGGGTTTGTTCTTGTTGTACTTTATTTTTTTTTCCACTAGTGTTAGAGATTGAACCAAGTGCTTCTCACTTACTATACAAGCACTCTGTCTTAGGGTTTTATTGCTGTGAAGAGACACCATGACTACAGCAACTCTTATAAAGGAAAAGGTTTAATTTAGGATGGCTTGCAGTTCAGAGGCTTAGTTCATCACTATAATGGCCAGAAGCATGGTGGCATGCCGGCAAACAGTGCTGGAGAGGTAGCTAAGAGTTGTTCGACATCTGGATCAGCAGGCAGCAGGAAGACAGAATGACTTGGGTCTGACTTGAGCATTTGAAACTTCAAAACACTCCCCCAAGTGAGTCACTTCCTCCAACAAAGTCACATGTCCTAATCCTTTCAAATAATGCCATTGTCTATGAGCCTATGGGCGCCATTTTCATTCAGACCACCACACACTCTATACTGAGCTGCATCCATCCCCAGTCCCCACTTTTGAAAAGCTTCCTCACTGGTTTTCATAGCAGCAGCTCTATGTCACCCTTCCTTCAGCATTGTATAAAGGTTGCTCTTTTTCCACTCCCTGTCCAAGTCTTGTTTGTTTTCCTAATGATCTCAATGCCATGGTCTTAAGTTTTTCCAGTGAAGGTTTCTGTATATGTATAAAAACAAAATAAACCATGTATGCTTATTTTTCTGCCTTCTTACTTCAGTTTAATTTTCAAGCCCATACATAGAACTTAAGAGAATAAAGCTCCCTTCTCCCAATATCTTGTCTCATTGAATTATTTGAATTTTCTCTTTCTATACTCTCAGAGTGAACAATAGCATGCTATTCTGGGATGTTCACTGTCATGGCTAGAGAAAGGATCCAGCTCATATTTGAAGGGAAAAAGGCCTTTCAGAATAAAATGGGGGCCTAGTATCAAATGCAAACCCCTTATCAAAGCTAAAGGGAAGAGCCATTTAGGACCATACAAGTGAGTACTGAAGAGCCAATGAGTATTCTCAAAATGAAAAGAAGAGTTATAATTCACGATGTGACTGAGGGTTTCACTAGATTTAAAGTAGTAAAAAATGTAAGTTGAACTTGAAAGGCTACTGTCAGTTGCTTTTCTATCGCTGTGATAGGATCTATGATGGAGGCCACTTACGGAAGGAAGGCTCACCATTTAGATGGTTAGAGTCTGTGATGGCAGAGTGGCAGAAACAGCCGAGCACTCACATCTTGAACCTGCAAGGCGAAGGCAGACCACTCTGGGAATGGTGGAACACTTCTGAAACCCCAAAGTCTGTGCCTCTGTGATATGCTTTCTCAAGCAAGGCCACATCTCCTAGTCCCTTTTTAAACACACACCAATTGGAGACCAAGTGTTGAGATATATGAATCTACGGGGTCCATTCTTTTTCAAACTACCACATTCAATTCCCAGACCTCCAAAGGCTTGTGGCCATATCATAATGAAAAATGCATTTATTCCAATTTCAAAAGTCCCTATAGTCTTTCACAATCTCAGAGTTGTTTAAAATTTCAAAGTCCCAAGTCTTTTTGAGATTCAAGGCCATCTCTTGACTGTATCCCTTATAAAATCAAAAAATAAATTACATACTTCCAACATACAATGGCATAGAATATACATACTATTTCAAAAGAGATAAATCAGGGCACAGTGAAGAAATAGTGGACCCAACAGGGAAAATCCTGTAGCCCCCTGTCTGATGCCAAAGGGCTTGCTTAGAGTCTCTGTCCTTCCAGCTTCGGTGCCTGAAGCATACCTCTCTCTGACTATTTTCACTCCTAACCTGCAGCTCTCCTTGGCAAATATTCTATGATTCAGGCACCTCTAACACATTGGTTAGTAATCCAGGATTTACTTTACAGCTTCATGAAAAGACCTTTCAGGTCCTCTTGCCTTACCAAGGCTTCATGCAAGGACATCCCTGGCACAGATTGCTTGGCCTTAGCTGCTCTCCTTAACTGTGGGGAAACACTCCATAACCCCTTCATTTGTGTATCCTCCATGAGTCCGTAGCCAGTACCATGAGGTCAACACTGCCAAGTTTAGCTTCCTATGTGGGGTGAAGCCTGCCAACTTGGGATGAAGCCCTTCACCTCACACTTGCTTGAACTTTCATCTGTTATTGTTATTTTAGGAACAGAAAGTTTCTTAGGTGTTTTCCTTTCACAGTTGGACGCTTAGCTGGTAGGGTCTTGCTGTGAGGACACCTTTCCTGTTACCCCAGCTTGGCCTTAATTTCCTTAACTCTTTCAGCATGAATCTTGGGTGTAGTATTCTTTTTCTCTTCAAACTGTCTATCTTTTGTTTCCCTTTGTCCCACTTGCTATTTTTCGTTGTAGAACTGCATAGACATGATTGCTACCAACCATGCAGCAGAGTCAATATTAGGCTGTCTTGAAATCTCCTCCACGGGGTCTGGTGAGGTGGCTCAGCGGGTAAGAGCACTGACTGCTCTTCCGAAAGTCCTGAGTTTGGATCCCAGCAACCATATGGTGGCTCACAACCACCCGTAATGCCACCTGGCCCCCTCTTCTGGTGTCTCTGAAGACAGCTACAGTGTACTTATGTATAATAATAAATAAACCTTTGGGCCTGAGCAAGCGGGGCCAACTGGAGTGAGTGGGGTTGACTGGAGCGAGCAGAGGTCCTCAAAATTCAACTCCCAACAGCCACATGAAGATTCACAACCATCTGTATCATATACATAAAATAAAATATATAAATCTTTTTTTTTTTTTAAAAAAGAAATCTCTTCCACCAAAGAAATTAGTTCTTAAAACAGTCGTACTCTTGGCCAAAATATCATAAGAATGATTTTTAGCTGGTTGCTAATGATTCACCACTAAAACCTCTTGAGCTGGGCCTCCACAGTTGTAGCCCCGTCAGTTCTACTGTTTGTCTTCCCAGCTTCTTCTAGGAAGGCCCATTAAGCTTCACTTACAACATTTAACCACTTCTCTAGACTAAAGTCACAAAGTATTCCTCCAAAACCCCACAGAGTCAGGCCTGTCACAGCAATAGCCACTCCCTGGTACCAACTTCTTTATTCTTTCATTGCTGTGATAAGACATCATAACAAAGGGAACATAACAAAGAAAGTTTGTTTTGGGCTTATGATTTCAGAGGGTTAGAGTCCAAGATGGCAGAGTAAAGGTGTTGCAGGAGGAGCAGCAGAGACCATGTCTTGAACTGCAAGCCGAAGGCAGACAGAGCTCACTGGGAATGATACAAGTCTTTCTTTTGAAACCTCAAAGCCTGCCCCAAGTGACATATTTCCTCCAGCAAGGTCACACCACCTAATCCTCCCCAAATAACCAGTAACTGGGTACTAAGTATTCAAAAGCCTGAGACTTATGGGGAACATCTCATTCAAGCCATTAGAGTTACTGTAATACAATTTTCAATTTTGAGAACTGGAAAAGTGACCAGACCTTGATCTGGACCCGGATGGATATTTGTCAGAACCCCCGCTAATCCTGCACTTGTGAAAGGAAGAAACAACCAGTTAATTATGCAAATATAATCCAAGGAGGGGCGAAGTTTCATCCCAAGCAGGCAGGAGAGTCTGGGAGCTTCAGCTATATGGTTCTGGCTTTACCAAGGATATAGGGGTAGAGAGATTGTGGAGTCTTCCTCGGTGGTTAAGAAAAGCTTCTGAGGCCCAGTGGAGATCAGGGGAGTCCCTACATAGGGATCTAGAGACTGCCATTTCTTGAAGCTGTAAGGTGAAACCTTGATTGCTTAGAAGACCCCAAGACACTGGATATACCAGAGCCATGGGATACAAGTTAAGAAGAGCTTCAGTCAGGGTGTAGAACCAGCCAGGAGAGAGATCTGAGTTGTAGTCTGAAAAGCTGGAAGGAAAGAGCTGTATCTAATGCCACATCTAATTGCTGGGTTTTAGACCTCACAAGCAGATGGGGTGCCTATTTAACATATCAAAACAGATTTGGCCTCCAGGTTCTCCCAGCATCCCTCGGTCCCTACAGGTTATAAGGTGTGGCTGGCATAACCCTCCCTCTACCCTGAACTTTCCTGCCAAAGGGCTGGGCTTCCCTTCTCCCTTCTCCCTCCTTCTCTCCCTCCCCTCCTCCTCTCTTCCTGACTCCCTTCCCGCTCTCCCTCTCTCTCTTTTCTCCTTCTCTCTGCATTCTCCTCTCTCTCCTTCTCCCCCCATTTCCCTGTCTGTATGGTGACTTCCTTGGCCCAGTTCTTTGGGATTGGTGAACCCACCTGAGAGCTATCCCCAAATAAACCTGCCTTTAACAAAACAGCAACTTTCAGTTTGGCTTGAAGTGGCTTGTTTTTCTGAGAAGAAAACCCATTACTAAAGCCCTTTCGTGAGTAGGAGGATTTGGGGCTTGCCCTGTTGGTTTCCTGTCTTGCTTTGGTCCAGTGTTTTCTCACTATTATTCCCTTTCCTCCCTTTCGACGTGGTAATGTACGCTCCATGCCACTGTCTGCTGGGAGTATGGCTTTTTTTCTTTCTGTTATGTAGCTCTGGCTGTCCTGAATCTCTATTCAGATTAGGCTGATCTCAGACTCATAAACCTGCCTCCGCCTCCTGAGTGCTGGGATTAAAGGCACATGCTACCACACCTGGTGGACTTTGGACTTTTAAACAGTGTTGAGACTGTTATAGACTACGGGGACTTTTGAAGTTGGACTGAATGCATTTTGCATTCTGGTATGGCTACAAGCCTATGGAGGCCAGGGAGTGGAATGTTGTGGTTTGAATGAGAATGATCCCATAGGCTCACATCTGAATACTTTGTTCCCAGTTGGTACAGTTTGAGGAGGACTAGGAGGTGTGGCTTTGCTGGAGAAAGAACACAAAGAAGAAAAGTTTGAGTAACTGACAGTTAATGATATTTAAGAAGTTACCATCAAACAGTGATAATGGTGATTATTTAGTCACAAAGGCGCACACAAGGACATCACTGGTTGGACTCAGTGGGTTATGGGAAGGGTAGATAATGTTGGGAAGAACTGTCATGAGGCTGTGAGAGGAGTTGGGATAGAGTGTGAATGTGACCAAAATGCATTGCATAAATGTAAGAAATCAAAGAATGAACACAACCAATATACTTGATGAGTTAAACTTTTAAATAATACTGTGGGTGAGGAGAAGGAGGCAGTGGAGGAAAGCTATAAATGAACAAAGACAGCCCCAATTAGTTATGGATAAAGCTGACTGAACAGTCTTTAAGTTTCATTTTAGTGCTGTGCTAAACCCCATACCCAAAAGCAACTTGGGAAGAAACGGATTTATGTCAGCTCACTCCTCTAAGCAATAGTCCATCAGGGGCTGGAGCAAAAACCTTGGAGGAACCCTGCTTACCGGCTCATTCTCTCACCTACTCCCTATACTCCTGAGACCTACCTGCCTATGAAGATGCGCTCCACAATGGGCCAAGCCCTTCCACACAATCAAGACAGTTTCTTAGAGACATGGCCGCAGGCCAAAGTGGTCAGGATAGTTTTCCAATTGACGCTTTTCTCTACCTGGGTCACGCTAAGTATGTCAAGGTGACAACAGAAAGTACCCAGAACAGCGAGTTAGAGTTGAACCTTAGTAAATTCTCCCGAAGAGTTCTCTGTTCCAAATATCCCCCAGTAAAAACTAAAAGCAAGTATGCCATCTCCATGTTCTCTCTTTCTGATTGGGCCCCTGAAGGTGGATGTTAATAAGGCCCCATGACTAGGAAAGCCACAAGATCTAAAGAGCCTGGTTCCCCATGGAGATTCATCGCCAACCACAGACATCACCTGCACTTCAGACTGCCATGTGGCCAGGGATTTTGTTCTGTATATGAATGTATTAGGTACTTCTACATTGCTGTGACCAAACGCTTGACAGAAGCAGCTTTATGAAGGAGAAGTTTGTTTGTCTCTCAGCACAGGTACTATAAGAAGCTATGGCTCCATCCAAGGAAGGCATCTAAAGGGACCTGTACGGCTATACCAATGATCTCTGAGAACGTATTCACCACAGTTAAAATCCATTTGAAATAAAGGAGAAGGCAGGGTGCTGGGTGCACCCGGAGATCAGAACATAGAACCCTCAAATATAACTGCAGCAGACCAGAAAACATGGCTACTCTAAAATACTTCATTTTGTCACTTCCATTAAGCTGGTCAGTTTGAGAAATTGTAGAGTTGGAAGAATTTCAGAAAGTCGTTCTGGGGTGAGGAAATTTTTCATTAGTGAAAGAACCAGGAAGATAGAGAACCCTGATGCTTCCAGTGCCTGAGAGATTTTTATCTGCACAAGAAGCTTGGAGTCCGAGCCAGCCCAATATAGGTGAATAAGACACACTAGTCTACCAGAATCTGTCCCCAGGCCTCCTGAGAAGCTGCAGAGCCCTATTCCTTCCCCTGTCTCCAGATGCTGTTCAAGTTCCAATTTTCTGGAAGTTTCCTTGAATCTCATATTTTTCCTGGCCTCTCATGTGCTCATAGGTAGTTAAGAAGATTTTTTCCCTCTTTGTTACCTATCTCAGATTATACACAACCTACGTCCTTAGTAGGGTAGAGTGACATGCAGCTTTCTGCTCTGCACATTGTCAGAACAGGCAACCAAAGGGGATCAAATGCTTAGTGTGGTCTTCATGGGGCCCAAGAAGGCTCCCTGGTCATGCTGTGGAGACCACAAGACTGCTCAGCAGTGAGCTTGCCATGTCAGGCTTGTTCCCTCTCACTGAGATTGTGAATTTGAGAATCTGGGATGCTGGATTTAACACATTTGATATTTATAAATGGAGTCACCAAGAATTCACTGTTGTCACATTAGGGATAGGAATCAATAAAACACTTCGTCTTGCCATTTGACCAAGAGCAAGCCCTAACTTGAATTCTCTGTTTTGCTTTTTCTATGTCTTCTGTCATCCCTGTTTGTCTGTTGTCTAACTCTGAGTCTATGCCTGCCTCAATGCTGTCTTACAAATTGGTCTGTTTCTGTCAGTATATCCCTCACAGAGAACACCGCTCTCTCTTTTACTGAACAGTACAGAAATCATCACATGAGAAAGGAGTAAGGGACACTTCATAGAAATCCTTAACCATTTAAAAGGGCTGGAGTCAGTGACTCCAATGGACCCAAATGACAAACAGCATTACAAACACCATTGTTTATCAAGCAATATTTTTCTAATTTTTATAGTATTTTCCTATATTTTCTTCAATATTTATGGAAATTCACTTTATGAGATTGCTTTCGACTTATATTTCTGTTTTGAGGCAGTGGTTATTGCCTGAAATATTACACACATACAAACACATATGTGCTACTCTTAGGTCAGGGTCAGGAAAAATATATAGGATTAGAGCCATTCATGAACTTAGGGTGGTAGAAGTTGATTGCATGGGAAATAGGAGGCAAGTAAGGTTGGTTGTTACATTGTTATCTTGAGAGGTTAAACAAACTAGCTGAGTACACAGTAGGATAGCTGTCTTATATCTTGAGTGACTTTAGGATGTATTATTAACTCTGGCTGTGAGGAACAGCAAACGCCCCTGTATCTCAGGATGTAAGAGATATTTATTTTGTAATGCATTGCCACACTTTGGGGCCAGCAGTGCATGAGCCCAGCTGCAGAACTGACAAGAGGATCATGTTTAATTCTTCACAGTCCTGCGCCTTTCTGCAGCCAATCCTCTTTATCTTTAATGAGAGTCCACATCCCTCAGCAGCCCACTTGGGGTGACTGACTTTGAAAGAGCAAGGAATTGGTCTTAGATAGGAATCTCTAAAACCAATCTTGTGTTTTTTTGTGCTTCTGAGTCTATGTATGCCTCAGCTTCAGTCAAGTTGCTTGCTGTGCACTGGGCAAACAGAAGTGTTCCAGAATACTGTGAGGCATTAGTACATAGCATTGTTGGCAGGGTTAACTCCAGTATTGGTGATTTACAAAACCTAACCCAAGTTCCTGGGCTTTAGACAAAACTGAACAAAATCAAGGAATCTTTGGGGAGCTCCCTAATAATTCTTCAGGTCCCAGTTGTCCCTCTAAGATTTCTTTTTGTACTGGGTAGTGGTGGCGCACGCCTTTAATCCCAGCACTTGGGAGGCAGAGGCAGGCATATTTCTGAGCTAGAGGCCAGCCTGGTCTACAGAGTGAGTTCCATGAAAGCCAGGGCTACACAGAGAAACCTTGTCTCTAAAAACCAAAAAAAAATTTCTTTTTGTTTCACCTTCTGTCTGAGTGTAGTTTCCACAACAAAAGTTGTCTTCAAATTCAAAACATGACTCAGGGCTGAGGAGATGCCTCACTGGGCAAGGCCCTTGCCATGCAAGTGTGAGGAGTAGAGCTTAGATCTCCCCCACCCCATACCCATGTGAATGCCAGATGGGAGTAGCAGCTCACTGGAAATCCCAGTGTTTGAGAGATGGAGACAGGGTTCTATCGAACATGCGCTCTGGGCAGACTAGCCAAACCAATGAGCTCTTGATTCAAGTGAAAGAGTCTGCTTCAATATGTAACGTGGAGAGCCATTAAGGAAGTCGCCCAATGTCAAGCTCTAGATTCCCCATGGGTGTGCAGACAAGTGCATGTGTAACAGCATCACGAGCACATGATAAAGTTAACTGTCTGGAAAGCAAAACAAAAATGAAGATCAATATAATTGGGTTAAAATAACTAAAGGAGACTTTCCCTTATAAAAATCTGGAACTTCTTTCAAAAAATTGAGATTGGCATGACAGTTCTTTTTAATTTTTAAGATGCATTTATTTTATGTGCATGAGTATTTTGCTTGTGCATATTTATGTGCATATGTATGTGCATATGTATGTGCATATGTATGTGCAGAGGCCAGAAGGGGGCAACAGAGTCACTGGAACTGGAGTTACAGATAGTTAGGAGCCACCGGGTAAGTTCTGGGAACTGAACCTAGGTCCTCTGCAACAAGTGCTCCTAACTACTGGGGCATCTCTCCAGCTCCAGTATGGCACTTCTACAAAGTGAACTATGTGAGTCAGCTTTCAGTTACAGTGACAAAATATTTGATATAATAATTACACAAAAAGGAAAAGTTAGTATTTTGGCTGTGTTTCAGTCTAGCTTCCACAATTGCCTTGAAGGCACACCCCCAGTGACCCAAACATCTCCCATTATACTCCCCCTCCTAAAGGTTCTACTACTTCTAACAGTACCCCCTGGGGAACAGTTTGTAGTAGTTTGAGTGAGTGGCATTATTAGGAGGTGTAGCCTTATTGGAGTAAGTGTAGCCTTGTTGGAGGGAGTATGTCACTGGGGGTAGGCTCCGCGGTTTAAGATGCTCAAAGCAGATCCAATGTGTCTTTTTCTTCCTGCTGCCTGTGGGTTCAGATGTAGAACTCTTAGCTGCCATATCTGCCCATGTGCTACCATGCTCCCCACCACAATGATAAAGAACTGAACCTCTGAACTGTAAGCCATCCTCATATTAATGTTTTCCTTTATAAGAGTTGCCTTGGTCATGGAGTCTCTTCACAGCAATAGAAACCCTTAGACACAAACCATTAGTACATAGGCCTTGAGGAGACTGCTCACGACCAAGCCATAACACACCCAGCTACAAGTTGCTGATGAGTCCTACTCAGAGCACGTTTACTTTGTCTGGTTCATGCTCCTTCCTCCAACAGCTCCATGCTGCTGCTGCAGCCTCACCAGCAGCACAAGCTCCTGTTTGCTCAGCTCTGCCTGATCCTGCCAGACCGGGATTATAATAACACACACCTCTGACAAGCCATGGCGATTTTCTTTTTCTCTGATTTCCAGCTGTGGGGGAGTTCACAGCAGATGGTGTGGGGCAGGCTGACTCTGATCGTATGCTCAGGGGCTATGGAGCAGAGTTCCAGTCATGGAAGCAAATCGAGACAGATTGTGCTGTGGTTTTAGCAGTGCAATAGTGAACTGGATTGATTTCCTCCCTCAGTATGATTATATGTAAGTACATGGAATACTACAAGAAGTTTAAAAAGAAAATTGCAATGATTTCATATTTATATATCATAGTGCCCAGTTCTCTAAGGAGTCAGTTGCTTGGCTAATAGTTACAACCATTAATTGTATGAGCTAAGGCAGCAGGCAGGATCATTTGTCAACCTTATTTTCATGATGAAATTTATATGAGATGAGGAACATTTACATCAGCTTAAACCCAGAACCACCATTGCCAACATTTTGAAGCATTTTCTCCTAGCCTTATTTTTTTCAGTGTATAAGATTATACACAAATTTGGCACTGGAGTGGGCTCAGTGGTTAAGAGCACTTGCTGTTCCAGCAGGTAATTGCAGTTCTGTTCCCAGCTCCGTATTCAGTCAGTGGTTCACAATTGTCTATAACTCTAGCTTCATAGAATCTGATTGGCTTCTGTGGCACACACACACAGACACACACACACAGACACACACACACACACACACACACACACACACACACGCACATGTGCACACACACACATATGTACACACACGCACACACACAGGCACATGCACATGCACACACACATGCGTGTACATATATACACACTAAAATTTTAACAATAGTTTAAAAACTAATGAAAGCAAATTTGGTTGTAGACTGTATATACAACGATAGCATTCTATCCTTTATCATGATATAATAATTATCATGCTTTCCTCTTATTATTACATTATTTAAATAGTCAAGTTAAAATGCCATGTAAACAGCTGATTATAGGTAACTGTTTTATTATTTACCTACATTGGAAATGTACAGTATTTTCTTTCCTATGAAGAAAGTATCTGCACCAATAGCTTTCATACACTTGTGATTATTTTCCTGGGAGGCATTCCC
This sequence comes from Montemys delectorum, assembly GCA_019843815.1. Classification (NCBI taxonomy): domain Eukaryota; kingdom Metazoa; phylum Chordata; class Mammalia; order Rodentia; family Muridae; genus Montemys; species Montemys delectorum. The sequence continues at coordinate 13,694 of JADRCD010199868.1, forward strand.
ACAGGCGGGACTTAGAAGGACTCTGAGGAGCTCCCAGCACCTCAGACTGACCTCGTTTCCTCTTCTCCTGGTGTAGAACTGTCCTGGTTGTACCATGTCTGCGCCAGCCTGGCTCTGGCTGATGGTAGGAAGTCCCAGCTCAGGAGGCGAAGTCAAGTTGAAAGAGAAAAGCTACAAGTGTCCTGCTCGGAGGAGCATCCAAGAGAAGGCAGAGGTGAACTCACTATGAGGAGGGAAATCAGTAGATGGGCCCTTCTCAGAGCAAAAGGATCAAAGAGAGGACTTTGAAAAGCTTAAAATAGTTCCATTTTTTCTGCTTTTTGCTCCCAGTCTCCACCCTGGGAGATGACATCCATAGCAAGACCAATCAAGGATCCTGCCATATTCTTCTCTACTTACGTTACTTCCCCAGCTTATCCCACCGGGTACTCTGAAGACAACACAGAGGGAGAGGGCTGGGCAGGGCGATTCTAGCAGTAAGGAGTTCTGGGATGGAGTCTGGCGTTTCTGCTCTTGTCGAGGAGCAAACCTACAGGCTTGTGTGAAGCATGTGATGCAACTGTGCGGTTTTGGAGATGCTATGGACTAGTTGGATCATCTTGTGTTTGTGTTTAAAACCAGCATTGTATACTGTATTGAGGAATGGCGAAATTCACAGTGATAATTTTCAGTTTTGTCTCCATTTAGTTTCTGCTTCGAATGACATTTAAATAATACATATAAAATACTCCAACAGGGACAGCTTTAAGGTAGATACGGGGGATGTTTAAGAAAGAAATACTTTGGGGATAAGGTTTGATTGATAGAAAACACTTGCCTAATATGTATGAAAACCTGGATTCAATCCATAGTACCACATAAAACCAGATATGATGTTGTGAGCCTATAACCCTAGCACTTAGGAGGTGGAGATAGGAAGATCAAATGTTCAAAGTCACCCTCAGTTACATAGTGAACTTGAAGCCAGTCTGGAATACATGAGACCCCATTTCAAGAAAACAAAAACAAAAGCCAAAAACCAAAACACACAAAACTATATGTTAAGATCTTTGGCACACTTTCCTTGCCTTTTGAACAAATGCTGCCCCTCCATCAGCCCCTGAAAATATGTGGTCGAATTTTGAGACTGCAGGTAGTCCAGTCCTCCATCTTTGATTGCACTGGAATCTGATGTTTTTCCCAGCCGACCTAGTCCAGCTAAGGTGATGCAAGGGGAAAGAACCCCAGGCGTAGAGTCTGACCACTTGATTCAGAATTGCTCCTCTGGATGAGTGACTGCAGTGAGGGAGTGATGTTTCTCCCCTGTGTTGGAGCCCATGTGTTTTAGCACGGAGAAAGAAGAAATGACCCGTGTGGTGAGCATTGTCTCCATGGTCATCATCATCAACACTACAGGGGTATGAAGGTCACAGCAGGGGTAGGAAGGAAAAGACACATGCTCGTTAGGACAGGGTCAGGAAGGTGCTGATCTCAAGTTCATGGCCAACACCCCATTTTTCAAGCTCAACCTGTACTCTCCCATCTGTAAAATGGATGCCTACTGTTGACTACTGTTTCCAACACTCATTTGGGAGAGTTTCAAGGTGCTAAAAGAGTATCCCACACAACAGCTGGACAATTGTATCAGTCCTAAACTCCCTCACAGGAGGAAGTACTGAGAAAAACCAGTACCATTCCCATGCAAAACTCTTTGCAGACAGTTGTGCTGATAAAAACAGTTGAGATGTACAGATTCACACTAGCTTGACATGCTTGCCGTGTGGAGTGTTGGCCTCTTCTGTGACCTGACTCAAGAGTTCCATCCTGTACTTATTGGAAGATGGGCAGCTAATAAATAGACTCTCCTTTCCAGGGTTTTCACCTGATGGGTAGAGAACAGAGAAAATTGTAGGATGAGAGCTGAGCTTGAAGGATAGCAGATGTCAGCTTTTGCAGGGGTGACAAGATGGACAGGCTGCTTGGGTTGGTCCTGGGTCACTGAAGTGACTTGAGCTAATGGGGATGGTGGAAGGGAAATTTCCTCATTATGCCTGAGGGAGCCTCCTAGGATGTACAGCCTAGGTGATTCCCAGACAACTTCAACACAAATGTAGGAGTAGGGAGAACACTATGTCCTGTGAGCATAGCAATAGCAGGGAGACTTAGAAGCCACATGTCATAGGGTAGACATGGCCTGTTTTCATGCTTCTGAACCAGGCCGCTTCTCCAGGTGGGCAAACCACAGAGCCTCATTCATGCCCATTGAGCTAACATGGCTAGTTAAAACATGCTTAGTTAAATAACTGCAGAAATAACATGCTCTCCTCCCATGCTCCCTCAAGTTGCACATCAGCTGGTTCTTGGCAGGAGGTCTGGGGCTGGGGCTCATTCAACTCCAGAGTGATGTCTAAAAGTAGGTTCTGGGTCAAAACACACATTAGACCATTGTAGGAATGATACTGTCTGTGGAGGGACACAGGCTGTCAAAGGACAGCTCTGTGCTATCTTTTGACTGGCTTGCAAAGAGAGGAGACACATTTCTGTTCACATAAATTATACATCATGACAAAGTACTTCTTTCTAGGCTCCATGGTGGAATGCCATGAATTGTGTCTGCTGAGGCTCCCTGAGGCACAAGCTGCCATTTAAGGCTTTTTAATTAGCTGTGTGTTGTACTGCACTTTGTTATATGCTATTCTCAATTCTGTGGATGAGTCTGTATTCCAGTAACACATGCGAATCTGGTTTTTTTTTTTTTTTGGTTAAGAAGTAGTTTGATTCTCTGAAATATGCTTCAAAAATGTACTAATGGACTCCAATTTAATCAAGGAAAATCAAGATTATTAAAGTCACTTTCAGTAGTCAAACAATCCTAGGATGGGGAGGATCAGGATGGGGAGGATCAGGATGGGGAGGATCAGGATGGGGAGGACCAGGATGGGGAGGATCAGGATGGTGAAGATCAGGATGGGGAGGATCAGGATGGTGAAGATCAGGATGGGGAGGACCAGCATGGGGAGGATCAGGATGGGGAGGATCAGCATGGGGAGGATCAGGATGGGGAGGATCAGGATGGGGAGGATCAGGATGGGAAGGATCAGGATGGGGAAGATCAGGATAGGGAGGATCAGGATGGGGAGGATCAGGATGGGGAGGATCAGGATAGGGAGGATCAAAATAGGGAAGGAGCAGGACAGGGGAGGATCAGGATGGGAGAATCTCATGGTACAACCTTCAGCCTCAAGTCAGGAGGAGGAAGAAGAGCCTTGGGGTCAGTTAGATTTAGAGTCACAGCCCTTGGGCAGGTCAACTGAGATTGTACCTGGCTTGTTTTCCATTTAGACTCAGGACATATTTGACAGTCAGCATACATTAGTATTCAGCACATGGATGGCAGGTGCTCCACAGTGTTCATGCCTTCGCTTTCTGGCGCCTCTGACAACTGACTTCTTTCACTGAATCCAAGATTCAGTGAATTATAAACTCCAGGGGCTGGAGTGACATTAATAAGTCTCCCCCTGGGTTGAAGCAATGGGTAATTCCAATGATAGATAAAGCTCTTGTTCTGTTGCCCTTTGTGGTGGATGGGATGAAGGTAACTATGTCCAGCATATCTGTACACTGGTTCCAGGCCAGGCTCTGGACCAAGAGGTCTTGATATATTAACATCCTTGAAGATTCTGTCTGCTCCCCATCACTCTGCTCTCCTGCATCCCCAGCCCAGTATCCTTTCTCCTTGCCTGTGAGAGATTTATTTCTTTGGAAACATGGTTACTCATGTGAGAAGATGGTATATTTTTCTCAAGCGTATTGTCCTGGAAATTCAGT
>JADRCD010199869.1:0-12269 GCA_019843815.1 Montemys delectorum
TGTGTGTGTGTGTGTGTGTGTGTGTGTGTGTGTGTATGTGTGTGTGTTGATTCATCACAGTATTCAGCTTGGCAAGCACTTCAGTATTTCTTAATAAAAACATTATCCTATATATGTAACACCCAGGACCTTCACCAGTGATATAAACCTATTTCTCATACACAGCTTCATTATTGAGGTCTGGAGAGATGGCTCAGTGATTAAAAGCACTTGTTGCTATTGCAGAAGATCTGAATTCTATTTTCAGCACCCTCACGACAACTCTGTAACTCCAACTTAATTTTCAGGGGATCTGAAGCCTCTAGTGATCTCTCTGGACTCTTGTGTGCACATGAGACACATAAACATGCATATGTTTATGCATAACATGAACATGACTCACATATACATAAAAATTAAATAAGTAAATAATTTAATATAATTTTCACTATCACCCTTTGTACTTTCTCCCTCTGGTTCAAGATCTAATTAAGAATAACAAATTTTCCTTATAATTTATATCCTTTAATTTCAGTTGTTTCATAATATCTTCGTATCTTTTGTTACTATGACTCTTTGGAGACATAAGATTGGATGTTTACTGAACGTGATTTAAGTCTGTTTCCTTATGAGTTAATTGTGTTTAAAGATCATTGAAGTGAGAGTTACATTCTCAATCATTATGACTGACTTCCTTCCTTGGGTCTGACTTCAGAATGCAAAGCTTTCTTTGTCTTTTAATGATGACATTAATTGTGGCACTAGGGTAGGTGGTGTCTGGAGATTCTCCATTGCAAATGTGTTCAGGTTTGGAAGGCTGGGATACACTTTCTGCGTCTTACTTCTGATGCTCATCAGTCACAGAGAATTTGTCAAACTACTCCATACTTCTTATAGTTCTTTATCTACAAAGAGGAACTAATCATATTCCAGTGGAAGGCAGTCATTACAATTAGGCATCATGGCGTAGGATGTATTCAGAAAAGACAGTTACTGTCATCTTGCTGTGAAAATAGTGAGAATTTGGGAGTCATGCAGATCTGGGTTCAAATTCTGATTGTATTATTAACAATTACTTTAAAGCAATAGCTTTTTTGATTTCCCCCTCATTTTTACTGTGGAAAAATACACAGAAGATTTATCATTTTAAAGATTTAAAAAGTCACATTTATTATTTGTTTAGTGTGTGTGTATGTGTATGTATGTATATATGTATATGTGTATATGTGTTTATGTATGTATGTATGTATGTATGTATGTATGTAAGTGCCCTGTGTGCCCAAGCACATGCATGGACCAGAAGACAACTTGTGGGAGTTTGTTCTCTCCTTGTGGGGGTTAAACCCAGGTTAGTGTACTCGGGGGGCCTTTAACCTCTGAGTTTTCTTGCTGGCCATATTTTAACCATTTTAAATTATGACCTTCTATAGTAGTCTATAATCACCACTATCCATATCTTTTCTAATGTGTACAATTGAAATGTCATCCTCATTAAACAATTACTTCCCATCATCCCCAGCCTGGAGCCACCAGTGTCTGTGATTTGCTTTAAGTGCCACTCGCCTGAGACAATGCAATATTTGTCAATTTATATAAGGCTGTCACTTATTTCATTTAACTCAGTATTCTCAGGGCTCATGTGAGGATTTTGTTCCTCTCTGAGGCACCTTATTTCAGTGCATGAGTGTCTGTACATGGATGTGTGTGTGTACATGCGAGTATGTGTGTGTATACGTGTGTGCGTGTGTGCTTGTGTGTGCATGTGGGGCATATTTTGCTTACATCTCTGAAGATGAACTGTTGGGTCTATTGTAGGTTTTAAACAGCAGTCAAGCTTCCATGAACATTTATTTAGATTTCTTGTTTGTTTGTTTTGGCTTAATATTTTTGGCTTTTTCTAGCAATTATGCTATGATGTGAACAGATACAATGAATCAAATAGGAAATAGGGGGAAATATATGGAAAATATTCCCAAAGCAGGTATGGCCTTTGTGTAAATGCTAACCAACAGCATGGTTTACGTGTGTTATCGGAGCACCAACACAAAGAAACAAACAAGTGAAGCCTTTGCAAATGCTATTATTTAGAAAGTTAATCAAAATCTGCTTTCTTTCTAAGTGGAGATGGGCTTGGTTGGTTCAATTGTTTCAGAAACTCCCAGTTTTAACACCACCATGTTCACGTAAACCACAGACAATGTTGACTTTTCTCTGGAAGAAGTCATCCTAGTTCTTGCTGCTGCTCCTTGTGTTTTCCCTGAGAGCTATGCAGATGCTGAGGCTATCTCGATGCTGGATCTCACCCTATTGGGCCTTTCATGGGCCTCCAGTGTGGTTCTTCTGAAGTTCTTTGTGACACCCACAGTGGAGGGCTGGTCTTAGGGCACTACAGACCAGGCCCAACTTAGCAGATAAGTCTCAGGCAGGTTGTGCTCTATATGTTCCAATTCTCCATCCCAGTAGCTTCTGGCACTTTTTACCCTCTCTCATGGGTTTCCTTAGGCTTACTGTCCCTCTGGGTAGAGGACAGGTGATACCTGCTTGCTGATGCATGGGTGTTATTTCTGCTTTTCTGTGTACCCCCAATGATACATTTACAAAATGGCTCAAGGAATAGAATTCATGTTGGGAGGGAAGACCCTGGTGTAAACACACTGGGCTTCCCAAAATGTCTATTCAGTTGCTGTTGAATTATAAACACAGACTGGTGCTGTACATTCACAAAGAGATAACTTATGGCACTAAAATCTCAATTTTGTTTGACTTTCATGTGTTGTCAACTGTTATTGTTTACTCTAAACCATTTTTTATGTTAACTAGATATTATAACATTGCAAGGATAAAGACAGAATTGTTGGCACAAATTTGTAACCCCAAAATACTTAAAAGGCTAAAGCAGGGGAATCTATGATTTAGGCTTGCCTGAGTTATAGAGTAAATTCAAAGCCAGCTGAGGGAACCAAATGTATAATGAGGAAGTTACTTGTCCTCCAAGTGTGAGGACTTGAGTTTAGATCCTCAGAATCCATACAAAAGCCTGGGGTGGTAGATGGTTTCTGCTGCTGAGGTGGTTGGTGACAGGCAGATCCTTGGACTTAGTTCATGTTCCAGCCAATCTAGCCAATTAGTGAGTTCCAGGATCAACGAGCTATCCTATCTCAAAAAAGTCATAGAGAGAGTAATAGTGGGAGATACTATATGCCTTGATCTGACTCTGCATGTGCAGATGTGTGCCATGAAATATTCTTACACCCATACCAATAGGTGCATACACTGCACACACACACACACACATACACACACGAAAAAAGGAGTAAAAAGAAAGCTGGGGATAGACTTCAGTGGTGGAGTGTTTTCCTAGCAGGTAGGAAGAATATAGTTACCCAGTACCACATACATGCACATACTTAAAAAATATTTCTTAGGTTGTATAAGAACAAGTAGAGGAGATAGGCTGGCTTTGATTCACAGCTCATAATTTTCCAACCCTATACCTATTTACTGAGTAAAAACAAAATATTGTGTATTGTGTAAAAAGTCTACAGTTTGATAAATTATAATAATTACTTGCTAAAAATTTTATTTTGAATTTTATATTAAGCTTCTGGACATCAATGAATATTACAATATATTTTAATTTGGTATAAGTCTCAAAAACGGTCCCCAATTCCTTGCACCAGCTTCTATTAAGATGTTGAGTCTATCATTTCCTCCTTTGAACTGGGCTTGTCTCAGGGACACATGGCAGAAAGAATGTCATGATAACCAGTGAGGCTTTGTGATATTATGCACAATTTGCATCGCTTTGGTGACACTATGTGAAGAGAGGCCTAAGATGTGACAACCCTTAGATGTGAGTGAGCACAGCCGTCACTATAAGAAACAGTTGTCACATCGCAGCTCACCTCAAACTACCAATCTCTAGAATCACAAGACAGTAAAGGACGATTATGTGAAATCACTACCTTTGAAAGTTGTTTATTACACAGCAACATCTGGCCAATGAAAGGTGCTAGACTGCTCCAGAAAGGAGATGAAAACTGCAGTACAGTCAGACACTTGAGCCGAGTCTTTCCCCCTTCACAGAAAGTGTGGAAGAAGCAGAGTAAGAATAAGGAGTGGAGTGGGCAGGGAAGTTTACTCAGAGCACAGGAGATGGCCAGCTGTACTTGCTGGGATGGAAGCAAACTGTAGAAATAGACTTTGTTGGAAGTGTTTGGGAATTATAAGATATAATCAGAAAATATAGGAGAATGACACAAAAAGTATAAGCAGTTACCATTGATGGTTTAACTGTAGTGGACACTGTTAATGTGCACAGTTATATTTGACCAGCTTCTCTTTAAAATCAAGAGTAATGGTACAGCCTCATGACACAGAAGCCTTGAAAGGCAGGCTAGCTTCAGGGTACACTATTAGAAAATCAGGAGCACCTGCTGCCTGCATTTGAAAGAACACTGTTCTGAGATGATTAACTCCTCTGTATATAATGCACTGACAGGAAAGAGGTCTTTCCTATCAGCTGAAATAATAGTAACTCAACACATGATCCTGCCACCATCTTGTTCATCCATGCTGCATGGTTTCTGTTTCCTTCTGTTTTGATGAATCATTATTTAGAGTCACCTGGATAAATAAATGTCCATGTTTATACCATGAGCTCTTTCCTTCAGAAACAACCATTAATAAAAACCCCTAAACAGTATCTATGAATAGAAAGACATTGTTTATATCACCCACTTAGGTAATAATGAATACCTCACATGTATTCTCTGCTGGATCTCTCTCCCTCCCTCTCTCTCTCTCTCTCTCTCTCTCTCTCTCTCTCTCTCTCTCTGTCTCTCTCTCTCTCTCTCTCTCTCTCTCTCTATATATATATATATATATATATATATATATACACATATGCATATTGTTCTGGATTTCAGAGACTGAGTCACTCATATAGACATTCCCTGATCCAGATACTTTACAGATTAGTTATTATATATTTAATAAATATCTATTAAACAACTAATCAGTTTTATTAGACTTCCAAGCTGGTTACAGCATATAAAAAGTGCAGGACACACTAAGTTTCATTAGAGTGTTTTAAAAATCCAGACAGAAATTTATAACCAACGTTTGACTGGAAATCATCTGTATTAACAAAGTGGAGGCAGAGGTTCCTCCACTGCGCTTCTTCTCTTGTTATTCTTCCCTTTAATTCTTTACAAGCACTGCTGTACAATCTTCCTCATTGCGTGTCTGAACTGGGGAGAGGGAGCAGTTCTAATTTCATCTCCACAGCCACTTCCCACATCCCCCTCAGACTCTGCAGTAGCGTAAATCTCTGATAATGTGTCCAGGTTAGCAGAGCTACTTAAAGGAGCAGACAGCGTGCGTGGCACATTTATTAACGTCATATATAACTGGACTGGAACTGTACAGCAGCTTTCTCTTTAGTGAAAAGAAAGGTGGGGGAGAAAGTGCTGCGGAGGTTACGAGGCTGGCTCTGGACCCAGGAGGTGAATTATGCACCCAAATACCTCCTGTGTATCATAAACTGGAAGCTAATAAACCATATTTAAGCTGTACACTGTCTCTCCATTAGAAGAAATGGATATGTTATTTCCTGTCTTAGGAATGGCATAGTAACGACACTACTGAAACCAGACAAACCCAAAACCCAGAGAAGCTTGATGGATATTCTCTTTCTCCTTATGCGGACACGAGATAGGTCAACCAAGGGCAAGGAAATGCTCCTTAGGCCTAGCTGGAGCTGGTGGGACGTTAATATCAAGAGGGTTGTGGATCATATCTTGTCACTGCCATTCCTAACAGTGAGCGGCCTTGGCCTGCCAGCTTTGTTAATTGAAGCTGCAGGCTTCAATGAGGAGGTTAAGCACACAACACAGTTAAGTACTGTCCTGCAATTATCTGTTTACATCACTGCTTCCTTCCCTTCACTGTGAGCCTTTTGGGGGTGTTCATTGTGATGTAGCAATTCATGTGTGTCCTCTCTCCACGACTCCTGTTTTTATAAAACATCTCTGACTTACCCTAAATAAGCTTTTGTTTTCCTCATCTTCCCTAGCTCCTATGGTGACAGCTACAGCTGCATGCATGTCAGAATCCCAGTTCTGAAGCTCCAGATTTAGAATCTTGGCTAATTAGTGGATTTTATTGAGGTTACTTACAGGAGCAAAAATGACTCAAGGACACCGTAACCACCAAAGTGCACTCCATCATGGTGACATTTGATGAAAGCTGAAACTTGGAGGATACTGCGCAACATGTAGGCGGCTCAACAGGTTACAGCATCTCTTTTAGGTAGCTTAGCTGCTCTGTGCCTCTTCTAGGCACCTCTGCTTGTTGGAGATTGCCTCTTAGCTGTTATTACTTAGATAAAAATGTGAAGAAAGGTCTAGTGAATCTGGTCAATTTCCTTGGACTTCTTAGAGGTTTGCTTTATTTACTTATGAAGCTTTAAAGAGCCTACCTACTAGATGGAATTTCATGGCTATCCTGAAGCTGCGGTTCTGTAGGACCTGCTTTTTCACACGCACTGCCTGCCAGCTCTCTTGCACCCACACCACAATGGCAAGCTCTCTAGCACTGCCCTGGCTATCTCATCCAATAGTGCAGCCAGCAAAAGGCAGAGCCAACCCTCCTGCTCTCAGACCCTTGGGTCCAACTTATACACACCCCTAACACCAGAGTCAACTCTATTATACTGCCCAGGGAAGATTCAGGGCCCACTCCCCTGAGTGCTACAGCAGATAAGGGTTAGGGCAGCTCTTTTGATATCTAAACCCTGGGGTCAGTTCTCCTGCTTGCCAGGAGAGGAGTCAGGGCAGGTGGGGAAGGCACACAGCACAGCATAGCAGTGACAGGGCTCACACCATGGGTCCAACTCCCTGGCAACTCCCACAACCAGGGGCAGCTCTATTGTGCTTTCTGAACAAGGTATAGGGCCTGCTCCCAAGTACTGCAGGTAGTGAGCTCTCTGGCTCTCATGCTGTTGGGGCCAGCTCTCCCATTATGCCCAGGTGAGAAATGGGGCCAGTTCTTCACAGCCCTGAGACATCAACATGGCCCCAAGTAGTAGCCTAAATCAATGATGTCCACCTGACCTTTGTTGGTAACAACCCACCACCCCTACCCCATGCTGCAGTCATGGCACTTGGTAGCAGCACATGCCAGGACTTCATCATCAGCTTAAGTGTCATCATCAGCTACTATATATCAGGCTACCCTTGATCCTCCAGTTCTCCTCTCTACATTGTGCACACATCCTCTGCTTCTTGTTCTCTTCCATCTCTGTATCACTTACTTGCTCATCTTAGTGGTCTCTTGGTGTGTGGAGCCATCTTGGATATGGTCTTAGTAGTGTTATGCCTCACTCAGACCATGTGGGGCTAGATTGTTTGGTGGTCATCTCAACTTTGCCCTCTGTCTAGACTGTGTGGGACCAGGGTGTAGTTATGTCAGTCATAGCCTTATTTATTTAGTTTTGAGACAGAATTTCACCATGTGATCTTGGGTGCCGGAACTTCCTATGTAGCCTGGGCTGGCCTTGAACTAACAGAGATCCTCCTACCTTTGCTTCATGACTGGTGACACTGAAAGTCTGTGTTACCGTCTCTGTTCAATATGCTGTCTTTTAATACATTTAAACTTGCTTATAATTATTCTGACATGTCAAACAACTTTTTATTATTTTTCTGTAATTCTATCCCCAAATAACTTGTAACCATTTTCTTTAAAATAAAGAAATAAAATTGTGACTTAGAATGTTGTTCACCACACCAGTTGCATGGCCTGTGGCTTTGAGTTGAACAGCCTGTACTGTGATGGAGAGCAGCACCAGTCCGTGGATGCTGCCTTCTTAGCTCTTGCATGCAAGTCAAAGGTCATCGCCATGGGTAATGTACATTTTCTAATACATAGCGCAAGAGACGAAAATGTCACCAATGCTTTTTGTTAAAACATACTAGCTCAGATACATCTTTGGAAATGATTCTGTAAGTATTGGAAAAAAATAGAGAGTAGGTAAGTGAAAGCAGGAGAGCCACAGGCAAAAGGGTGTCTATCTGCATCAGTTTCTTAGGGAGTTACTGAGAATGCTTTCTAAGGTTAGGGTTCTCTAGAAAGAAAACATGTAGTAATTTATTCAGTGTTTTAAACCTTAAATTTCATTTTCACTTGACACTCCATGCCCCCAAACCTTTTATTGAAGAATGATTTTCAAGGGCTAGGCAACTGATAAGTAGGCGTGGTTTTTTCTAGAAGCATGGCAATGGCTGCTGTTTTGTCCTATTAATAGTGTCCTTTGCCTTACAGAAGCTTTTCAGCTTTATTAGGTCCCACTTATAAATTGTTGATATTAGAGCCTGAACCTGTTGTTCTGTTTAGCAAAGTTTCCCCTGTGCAAATGTGTTTGAGGCTATTTCTCAATCTCTCTTCTATTAGGTTCAGTGTATCTAATTGTATGTTGAGGTTCTTGATGCACTTGGACTTGAGCTTTGTACATGGTGATAAATATGGATTGATTTGCATTCTTCTACATACAGACCACCAGTTAGACCAGCACCATTTGTTGAAGATGATTTCTTTTTTTCCATTGTATGGTTTTGGTTTTTTTTTTGTCACAGATAAAGTGTCCGTAGGTTTGTGAGTTTATTTCTGGGTCTTCAATTCTATTCCATTGATCCACATGTCTGTCTCTGTACCATCACCATGAGTTTTTTTTTTTTAATCACCATTGCTCTGTAGTACAACTTGAGGTCAGGGATGGTAATTCCCCCAAAATAACCCTGAGATTCCACCTTATATCTATCAGAATGGCTAAGATAAAAAACTCAAGTGACAGCACATGATGGTGAAGATGTGGAGAAAGAAGAACACTCCTCCATTGCTGGTTGGATTGAAAACTGGTAGAACCACTCTGGAAATCCACCTGTCAGTTTCTCAGAAAATTGGAAATAATTTTACCTAAAGACCCAGCTATACCACTCTTGGGCATATACCCAAAAGATGCTCTACCATACCACAAGGACATGTGAGTCACTATGTTCATAGAAGCCTTATTCATTTTAATAGCCAGAAACTGGAAACAATGCAGATGTCCCTTAACCAAAGAATGGATACAGAAAATGTAGTTCATTGACACAATAAAATACTAGTCTGCTATTAAAAACAAGGATATCATGAATTTTGTAGGTAAATGGATAGAACTAGAAAATATCATTCTGAGTGAGATAACTCAGATCCAAAAGTACATATATGGTATGTATGTACTGATAAGTAGATATTAACCGAAGACTACAGGATACCCATGATACCACACACAGACTGTAAGAAGTTTAACAAGAAGGAAGGCCCAGGTGAGGTTGTTTCAATCCCTCTTCTTAGAAGAGGGAACAAAATAATCATGGAGGGCAGAGGGAGGAAGGGATCTGGGTAGAAGAGGGGAGAAAGGAGCAAAAAAGGGGGCAGGATCACCACATATTGGGGGAAGACAGGGGAGAAGCCCAGAGGGCCAGGAGAATGAATGAAAGATGCAGCTGCTGGGGGTGGGAGTGGCAGAACCTCTAGAAAGTCCCAGATAACTGAGGTGAGATACTCTCCCAGGACTCAGGGGAGATCATCTTAGATGCAATACCCAACAGTGGGGAGATAGAACCTGAAGTGAACACCTCAAATAGATAGACAGGGCTCCCATTGGAGGGATAGGGTCACTAATCCACCTTCAAAATTTTGACTCAGAATTGTTCCTATCTAAAAAAAAGTGCAGGGATGAAAATGGAGCAGAGACTGAAGAAAAGGTCATCCTGTGACCAGCATAAATTGTGATCAATCCCATGGATGGGCAGCAAACCCTGACACTATTACTGATACTATGCTATGTTGTGCTTCCAGACAGGAGCCAAGCATGGCTGTCCTCTAAGAGACTTTATTCAGTAGCTGACTGAGATAGATGCATATACTTAACAGCCAGCCTTTGAACTGAGGTAGGGGACATCTATAGAAGAATTAGAGGAAGGATTGAAGAAACTGAAGGGATGGCAACCCATAAGAAACCAACAGTGTCAACTAACTTGGACCCCTGGGAGCCCCCAAAGACTAAGCCACTAACCAAAGACCGTACATGAACTGGTCTGTGGCTCTTAGCACATATGTAGCAGAGGACTGCCTTGTATGTCCTCATTTGGTAAGGATGTGCCTAATACTGTAGAGACTTGATGCCCTAGGGAAGGAGGATGCCTGGGAGTGGGGGGATCACCCTCTCAGAGGCAAAGGGGAGGAGGATGAGGTGAATAACTCTGGGAGGGGAGACCAGGAAGGGGCAACATTTGGCATGCAAATAAGTAAAATAATTAATTAGAAAAAAAAGCCAGTTCCATTGGCTGAAGTACTTTGGACAAGTTACTTTTTATTATTGCCAAATTATACAATATAGACTTAGGAATGTCTAAGGAGAGTAGAGACCAATCAATTTGGAGTTTTGCTACGAAAATTCAAACTAGTCAAAGACAAGATTGGCCTCCCCTGTCCTCCTTTCCTGTCCACTGTACTTCTGTGTAAGATACATAGACTGAGTTGGTCCATCCTTCTTGGTAGACTCTCAGGCCATTTGTATGTTTCAAGTCTAGAGAAAGAAGGAACAAAATTGATTCTTATTTATGGAAGCCTAGGGGAGCTTGCAATATGTTTTCATAAATGATTAAAATATGCATACTTTCCAAAACAATGACAAGAAAATATTGGAACAATTGTGAAAATGTACTAGAAGGTCCTGGTATGCACTGCCAAGAGATAGCACAGTATTTGTGGTTTAAGCTTTCAGGATTCTTCATTAAAGAAGATCTAAAATGTGAAGTGAAATCAGATATGCTGGAATTTTTTGACTTGGGGCTTGCGTTGAGGCCATGGGTTTTAACTCCTAAGTAATAACTTCAAGGAATGGGCAAACTCACTCTGAGGGTAGCACCAGAAAGGATTGCATACCAGTGGCTAATGATATAATGCAGTATAAAGATCTGAGCTGCTGAGTTGACTCAGTGGGTAAAGGTACTTGCCACACCAATCCTGAAAAGTTGAATGGATTTCCAGTACACACATGGTAGAAGGAGTGAATGGATCCCCACAAGTTATCCTCTAATGTCCATACTTGTGCAATTGTGCATGTGGACACATACTAAATAAATAGTTTTCTAGAGGGGTAAATTTATAACATCTAAAAAAAATAATCCCAATCTTTATCAGTCTTAACTCAAGGAAAGTTTTATATATGGAACTGGTGGCCCTTGAGGCAGCAAGGTCTACAAGAAGAAAGGTCTTTTCAGATAAATACCATCATGATTTTAGGATCTTTCACCCTAAAGTATCTCATAATGACCCAGTGGCTGTAGAAACAACATACATACTCACTATGTACAGATGTGAGTTGCCATCTCAACCAAAAGGATCACTGGCTAGAGTGGAGTCTTTTAGATGAAAAAGTAAATGTAGTTTTGGCTAAACTCTACTCATGATGCATTAGCTGGGTCCATGAGCAAATCTTATGGTCATTTTCCACTTCTGTTAAAACTAAGCATGGATTAGAAATTATATAGATGATAGTTAAAACAACTCACATTATAGGCCTTATAGATGAGAGTTATTGTATCTGGAAAAGCCAAGTGGAAGCACCTGAATTACCCCTTCTAGTTAAGATAGTCCATATAAAACACAGAAAAATAGTACTGCATTTTATTGATCTGACCAAGATTAGCACTACCCTTAAAGACAGAAAATATTTGGAGACAGTGGTCCCTCTTGTATCTCTGATTACTTCATTAGTCCTGACTCTGCCGAAATCAATAGAATAATAGAGGATAACTGTAGTAAAGATCATAGTATATTTAACTAGGTGGTAATCTGTACTTTAGTGTGGGGGTATGATCATTCTTAGACCAGATTAATAAGATTATGTTTGGAGGCTGGTGAGATGGTTCAGTGCATACAGGTACATGCCCCAGAACCCCCATGATAGAAAGAGAGAACTATTTTCTGCAAGTTGTCCTCTGATCTCTACATGTATTCTATATATTTCTGGCACATATATGCTTGTGTGGGGACACATACTTATCCATACATGCACACAACCACACAAATAAATGAATGTGAAAGAGCAAAAGACCTAATTTTCTTGATACATTCCTTTTTATAACAATTATAAACAAGATAGTAAAAGCAATGTATCCTCATTTAAGACCAACACACACACACACACACACACACACACACACACACACACACACACA
>JADRCD010199869.1:12279-48674 GCA_019843815.1 Montemys delectorum
CACACACACACACACACACACACACACACACACACACACACACACACCATACATCAGTCTTGTCTTTCCCCCATCTCTCTGTTATACACAAGACTTTACTGGCTCATGGCAGTGATGACTACCTAATAATCAAAGAAGGTAGGAGGAGATAGCTGGGATGGTGAGCTGCGTGAATTTTATGGTAAGACTTCTGGGGAAGGCAGAGCACCAAGAGAGATAATCAAGGAATCTATAACATTCTCAACCAGGAATTAAATGCTTGGACTTAATAAAAGTATTTATGAGATGTATGAAGATATCCTGATACAATCCACTATTTGCCACAATTAATATACACTAATAAAAATGGAAGAAACCTTAGATATTTTTTAAGGAACAGCACCTTGATAGCGGTCCCATGCATGGGGCATCAGGTATTGAAATGTGAGGATATGAGTTTGGTTCTGGGTGATGGGTCAGTTGATACATCAAAGGCCTGGTGATGGTCATTTCTAAGATGTAAATAAATGCTCAAATCACGGGCAGCTGGGATGTGGATCAGTGGCAGAGCACTCAGGGTGGGTGAAGCCCGGTGTCCCATCCTCAGCAGTAAATGACAATGAATATAGAGTGGAGATTTCAAGGCTCCTGCTCTTTGGAGCTTTTCCTTATAAGTTATAAGTGTTGTAAGCTTTTGGTTCCTAGCTTCCTAATCCCAGTGAAAAGGACATTCTCTAGCCATTCTGAACCATTTCTAAACAGTGGACGACAGACTTGTTCTCTGTTTGTCTTTCTTTAAGGGAGTTCAGTTCTACTCTGTCCAGTGTGAAGCTACCAAAGGTATTTGTGTCAAGGAAAATTTCCAGTTTGATAACTTAAATAAAAAGATATTTATTATTTATTTACTTATTATGTTTGTGTGTATACATGCAACTGTGTTCCACAGAATACACCTAGAGATAAGAGGAGAACTTTAAAGAGTCAATTACTTCCTTCCATGTGGCTCATGGAGATTGAACTCAGGTCCTCAAGTGCCTTTACTTGCCTTTTTACCAAATTCATTCTCATAACTATTTTGATGAAAAGGGCAGTCATACACCAGCCACTCCATTATCACTGTGAATGAACATCTCTTTCTACATTTTTTGAAATTTGTTTTTATTGTGTTTTAGCGTTTTGTGTGATGGAACTGGAGATTGAACCCAGAGTTTGGCCAATGCCTGGCTAGTTCTCTGCCATTGTGGTACTTCACAGCCCTTAGGTTGTTTTTATGATAGTGATGTAGATAAGAAGTCCAAAGAAGCTTGTGGAGTTCAGCTGTGACTCAATAGTCATTGTATCCAGTACATTTAAGGTTGTGAACCTTTGACACGACACAAGAACTGATTATAAATGACTTTCGTACCAAATTCCTAATTACTTACTCCTGTTTCTTGGACATCTGTCTGCATTGCATTTTTTTTTTTGAAGAACATTTCACATATAACCCATGCTGCATTTGTGTGTGATAGAATAGTAGAACTTACGAGATTTTCACTGTGGCCATGGTTATAAGAAGTAGGCATCACTGCACAATGGTTTACATTCTGGACCTTTTACTAAACATTTCTTAAAGTAGCCATTAGAGTGCCAAGACAGAAGTGAGAGATGCTGACTTCAAGTTGTTTGGGATTACCCTACTGGACACTGTCTCCTGATTTTCTAGTTTTAAGTAGGTAAATGGATGTTTCCCACATGGGCATGGTTGGAGTAGAGTTGGCACAGCATGGATGGCCATGGATTCATTTTTGATTCCTCATGCTTTTCTTGTCTCTTTCTGTTTGCCACATCTTGTAAGTCCTCCATGTTGACATTTAGTACTGGTTCTGAAGCAAGACAACATGGAAACTCTTACATTAGACTGTACATATGACAAATGCCTGTAATTTCTGGTGAAACTATTTTATGAGGGTTTCTGTCCCTGAAAAAGGGGAACTGAAACAGCTCAATTAGCAATTGTTTGAGCATTCATTTTTTTGGACCCAAGGATATTTGGCTAATTTTACAGTTGGCATTAGCTGTAGTCATTACTGAATGTCTCCTGCATAAATTATGGCACATTCAAAATGTGAAAATTCTCATTTCAGCAGTAGCAACTCAAGTGGAAAACTGAAAATCCCTAAACAGAAAATTAGCAAACATTTGTTCTGTCAGATCTCAAGCATGTGGTGTTATGTTCCTCCCCTGAAGAAAATTACCTTGGCCTTCCAGCCAAGGCACGCAGCTATTTTACAACATCCCAAGGGAAAGACACCCCATGGCAACTCAATGAGTCAATTATTTAATCATGAAAGACAGGGGCTTAAATAAGAGAGATAAAAATGTCTTCAGGAACAGTCTGTAGACCCTGGGCTTTAGAGAGAGCTGTGTATAATTGAGTCTTGCTCAATAGTCTGAACATCAGTGATGTAGAAATGATGTAGCAAAGGGTGGGGTACATGCAAAAGTTACCTTTCCACAGAAGGCCTGTTTTCCCTTCCAATATCACCTTGTGGTCCATGAGTTGGTATTACTCAGTGTGAACCAGAACTATGGACAAGATGAAAGTTCTAAATATCAGGCAGATTGCATTTTTTTTTCTAAGAAAAGAAAGAAAGAAAGACAGGCAGATAGACAGACAGAAAGAAATTAGCTTGTCTGCTGATATTGTTTCCATACAATATTGATTCTCTCCCTTTTCCTTTTGAAAGTTTTTTTCTTTTTCTTTTGAAAGTTTTAAAAATCTCTTTTGTTCATTTGATGATTACAGAAGTTATACCTGTTACTATTTTGTTATAAACTTAATGTTATAGGCTTTATTTTAAAATACTTGCAAAGAAAATGCCTCTTCATTTAAATGAGAACATAAAATTGATCCTTTATTTTTTCCCTGTGTCTACTGACAATATTAACATTATTAAGAAAGAACTAAGTAAACCTTGCTTTAGAGTTAAAGACCTGATTTACAAAGCTCTGGAAAATGACAAGGGTAGAGTGTGTGTGGTATTTTGACTTTTTGTTTTGAGGTTTTATTTCATTTTGTTTTGTTCAGCATCAGAAATTGAAGCAGTGTAATAAATGGTCCTTTTAGAGGCAGTTGAGCAGAAGAACTTCTTTTTTTCTAGAAGTCAAGATGCACTGGACCTGGATATGAGACACCAGAAGGAAGCAGCCATAGCTTTGGCTGCAGCGAGCCCTGTTTTTCCATCCCTGCTACAATTTCCAATTATTAGGAGGCAATTGGGAGAAACTTAAGCAAACATGAAGAAAGAATTTATAGGTACAAATAACCCAAACTCTTCAGTTTTGAGTGAAGTCAGGAAGATGAGCCAACATCCCTATCTTTTCTTTCTTTGACAGAGCGAGCACAGCCACATGTGTAAAGTGTATCTAGTTTTGTCTCTAGGAGTCAGAGGAATTGAGGCAGCATCCTGAGCTTTTCTAATGCTCCAAGGTACAGCAGTGAGAGAGACTAGTAGAAGACATGTGGAGGGGAAGAACTTGAGCAGTATCTCTCAGGATGCCATAATGCTTCAGGGATGCCTACAGACCTGCAATATCCCTGGTCCATTACTTCATAGACCTAAAGCACAGCCCTAGAAGGGCTGAAAATCCTGAATTTCAAAATTTCAACCCTAAATTGACTGCATTTCCCCTGAATGGAGTGAATACATCTGGAAATGCACTAGATAAAATTTCTATTACCTAGTAAGGAAGTAGATATTTGAGTCAGAAAGTAAGGGCAGTGTGAAGAAAAAAAGTGTAAGAAAATTGGATTTTTTTATATTTGTATTTATGACCTTTAAAATTTACAATAACCTGAATTGTATGTAATATCCATATGGATATTCATATATATGGCTGAAATAGGTACAGCCCACTAAAGTTCTTCCAAGCTTGTTCTTTGCCTCAGGGCAGTGGTGCAATTTCTTCCATACTCAGAGACCCTCCAAAATTCAATTTATTCTTTTAACGGTGCTTATCACTTGTCATAGTTTGCAGTTTTATTTATTTATTATAAATGCATCATTTGTGAATTGTACAACAGACTAGAAAGGCTAAGTTACTGATAAATGGTGAACCCAAGCTGTACTTTCCCATTTTCTTACTCATATTCTTAACATATTACTTTTGTTACTTTAGACGTTCCCAGGGCTAGTGGTATAGAACCACTGTAGGCATTTTTAAAGACTACAAAGGCAATGACTTTCTTAGAACCACATACATCAGGGCCAGACAACCTATTCTTCCTTGTATGACTCTCAGCATTCTTTCTTGCTTTCCTCAGGGCAAACCTTCTCTCTCTCCTTCTCTTCCTCCCTCTCTTTGCCCTCCTCACCTTACCTGCTGGCCTAGCATCTTATGCCATACAGCTTCTGCCTTATCTTACTCCTCATTTTGTTCCTATGACTGATACAGTCTAACCTCCACCTCATTAGCTTTTCAGGTAAAGCAGAGTCAAGATAGACAGTACATACTATAATATTGAGCCTCATCTGGTGGAGGAATTTCTGAGTAATTGATTTCCAACTCTTGTATTCGTTAATTACTTTGGAGACCAAAAAATGAGAATATAGTTTAGCATAGTAAATAAAAACACGGGAGGAGGAAATTCCAGCCTGAAACATCATGATAGCCATCAACTGGTGATCTGCAAGAAACTTGATTTCTGTTTGTTGATAGTGAGTCTAGGAAATGTAAAAGAGGATGTAGAGAGCCGCACCCGAGCCGCAGCCTCCATTCCAAGATGGCGCTGGCATTCGGCTTCTTCTCCCCTTAACACGTAGTCTGCCCATGTGCCTAGGGCCAGAGCGCGCTAAGTCTCAGCCCATCTGCGCATTTGCTAGGGCCAAAAGCGCCAAGTCACAGCCTATCCCGAGGTGTCTCATGAGGTAATGAGCAAACAGCCAATCAGAGATGAACACGCTGCTCCAGGGTGTATATAAGCAGTGCATTCTCCAGGGCTCGCTCTCTCCTCGACACATGGTAATAAAGGTTTGCTGCAGAAGGATCCTGTGTGTGTCCCTGTATTCCTGCTGGCAGGAAAATAGCGCGGACCACAAGAGGACCCTGTTCTCTAAGTACCTAGGTACTTAGAATAGGAATGGCCTTTGTAGACTCATGTGTGTGAATGCTTTGCCACTAGGGAATGGCAACACTAGGAGGAAGTGTATCACTGCAGAGGCAGGCTCTGCGATCTCATATGCTCAAGCTAGGCCTAGTGTAGCAGTCTCCTTCTGCTGCCTGTGGGTCAAGAGGTAGAACTCTCAGCTCTTTCTCTAGTACAGGTCTGGCTGCATGCTGCCATGCTTCCCACCATGATGGTAATGCGCTAAACCACTAAAACTATAAGCTAACCCCAAATCAATGTTTTTCCTTATAAGAATTACCACAATTATGGTGTCTTTTCACAGCAACGGAAATTTTATCTAAAATGGAAGTTGGTACCAGGGACTGGGGTATTGTTGTGATAGGCCTGATCATATTTGTGCTTGGAAGAATGTGGGCTTTGGGACTTAGGATTAGAAAAGCAGTCGAATGTCTTTCATAGGGCTTAATGGGCTATCCTTGTGGGAACATAGAAAAGGGTGGTGCTGAGGGAGGCTCAAGAGGTTTCAGAGGAGAATAATAATAATAATACGTGTCCTGGAGACTATTATTATATTTTGGTAAGGAATATGGCTACTTTTTGTCCTTTTCCAAAAAGTCTGTCATGGGCCAAAATGAAGAGTTTAGATTAATTTTGTTGGCAGAAGAAATCTCAAAATAGCCTAGTATAGACTCTGTTGTATAGTTATTAGTGTTCACACTTATGAAATCTATAATGAAAAAGAATATGCTGAACAAGGAAAAATAGAAAATGTGCAATTTGAGGGGAAAACAATTACCAGGATGTGGAATGGACCTAAGTCCTGTGTTCAAGGAGATAGTTTAAAATGGAATAATGGGAGTAGTGATCTCATTGCAAGACCCCAACCAGCCACATTTTCAATTTATAAAAAGGAGTTAAAGAACAGATTAGGTCTAGGCATGGTGAGTGAGGTATACTTTTAATAACAGCACTCAGAAGGCAGAGACTGGAAGATCTCTAAGTTTAAGGTCAAACTACTAAGCCTGTCAAGCTTAGATAATGAAGGAAGAAATCAAAGACAGAAAACCGGAAAAGATGTAAGTGAATGAAAGGGGCAATACTGCAGCCCCAGCAAGGAAAAGAACCTGGTAGCTTTGGCAACCCAGTTCTAGTTTTAGAGTCAAGATTAGAAGAAAGGGGTTATGGAATCTCCCTCCATGACTACGCAAAGCTGCTGAGGCCAGGCATGTGCTAGGCCTGTACCTGAATGGAGGCCTAGAGTGGCCATTGTGTGAAGCTGTGAAGGTGAAACCTGGTTTGCCTTGGATACTCTAAGATGTTGGAGATGCCAGAATTGTGAGATACCTTCTAAGCAAAGCTGCTAATGGGGGATGGAACCAGCCCAAGAGAAAGATGTGTTTTAGTCAACAAAACTGAAAGGAGTTGAATATTTGAAGAGCTGTTTGATATCAGACATGGAAATGTGGAGCTTGAAGTTTACACAGCTTGTTTTTGGTCTTACTTTTTTTCAGTATCTCCTCACTGTGCTTCCTCCCTATGTTTTGGAATGATAATGGATATCCTGTGCATTATATGTTGGAAGTACTTGATCTACATTTTGATTTTGATTTTATATAGGATTACTATTAAGAGACTACATGAATCTCAGCAGAGACTTTGAACTTTGGACTTCTAAATAAATTTTTTTATTAGATATTTTCTTTATTTACATATAAATTTTTCCTTTCCCAGGTTCCCCTCCAAAAAACAAACAAACAAACAAAAACAAAAAACTGTTAAACTTATGGGAACTTCGGGGTCGGGCTGAATGTATTTTGCATTATGTTATGGCTACAAGCCTATGGAAGCCAGGAAATGGAATGTGGTAGTTTGAACAGGAATGCTCCCCACGGTCTCATATGTGTGAATGCTTGACCCATAGGTAGCAGTACTATTAGGAAATGTGGCCTTGCTGGAGGAAGTGTGCCACTATGGAGGCAGGCTTTGAGGGCTCATTTCCTCAAGCTAGGCCTAGTGTAACAGTTTCCTTCTGCTGCCTGTGGATCAAGATGTAGAGCTCTCAGCTCCTTCTCTAGCATGGTATCTGCCTGTACCCTGCCATGCTTCCTGCCATGACAATAATGGACTAAACCTCTGAAATTGTAACCTACCTCCAATTAAATGTTTTTCCTTATAAGAGTTGCCATAGTCATGGTGTCTCTTCACAGCAGTAGAAACACTAAATAAAACAGCACTCTCTGTCAATTTATACTTAATTTAAACAATTATAACAGCCAGTTCAGTTGCAGGGATTGTGTTCATGTGTAGTTTGTGTGTATGTGTGTGTGTCTGTTTTCTTACCTTCCAGAATTGACATCTAAATGTATACTCATTGAATGTGGTTGGGATATTGGGCAATAAACCAGGAAGAAAGCATAAAACAGGCATTTTTAGAAGATTCTGAGTCTCCCTTTTATGTCCCCAATGTTTTATTCCTGTTATGTCTAGATTCTTCATTTTGAAAACTAATAGAAAGCTTAAATCTTAGTAAATTATCTACAGTCTCTGTCTGGGATCCTAGAAGCTGTGTTTGCTTTTCTAGGAGATATGAGGCAGTGGTTATGTAGTTCCTTAAGTGCAGGTCCAATCTTGTCTGCCTTATGTATTAGCTGTGTGCCTGTGAGCAAGTGCTTTCTTTCTACCAATCTTATTCCCTCAGTTGTCAAGTTGATATGATTTTTTAATATAGACATTCTTTTTCCAGCTATGACTTGATAGAAAACAACTCATTAAAATTTAACATTTTATTAGCTTTTGTTACAAAATATCAATTTTGGGTATGACATTCCTTACACACTCCATTTTGGTTCTTGCTCCTCCCTTCCACCTCTCTCCTAGCTTTTGTGACTTGTGGCCCCGTTCTTACTTTTATATAGTATGTATTTATGGGGGGGGGAAGAGGTTCCAATTAAAAGGTACCTAAGGAAAAAAATGAAATTTATGAGAAACACACCCTTTTTTAGTGAAATGTAATTATTAAATGACCATATTATATTAGCTCTTTAAGGAAATATTTATAGGGACTGTGTCCATGGGTAAGTGGTTAAGAAAACATGCTGCTTTGCAGATGGCTAGGGTTAAGATCTCAGCACCTACCTGGAGGCTATCATCTGTTTGTGACTCCAGTTTCAAAAGCTCTAAAGGATCTTTTCTGGCCTTCTCACTCATACTTATGGCCTTCAGACATACATGCAAGCAGAACTTATACACATAAAACTAAGTTAATCTTAAAATAGAAACTATTTTGAAAATAACTAAGGAGGCAGAAGCAGAAGGCTTGAGAGTTCAGTGCTAATCTGGTTATATAATGGATTCCAGACTGGCCTGGAACATATGAATCCTCCTCTCATCTTTCCCCCTCTTCTTCTTTCCCCTCCCCTCCCTTCCCCTCCCCTCCCCTCCAATCTTTTGTCCTGCTGTGTCCTCTCCTCTCTTCCTTCCAGTCCTTCCTTTCTCTTCTCCTTTTGCCTTACACACCCTAATTCTTTCATTTTTCCCTTTCCTTTTCTCCCCTAAATCCTCTTTTTCCCCTCTTATAGAATGTTTAAAAACAACACTAATTTCTCTAATCTCACTTAAAATCAGAGATATTAGTACCTAACCCTGAAAGGTTGTTAAGGATTCCTGGAATGTAGGAAGTGAATTTTAATAGAAAATATTTACATCTGACAGAGAGCTAATACCCACATTTTAAACAGAATTCAGGAAATTAGATAACAACAATCCAAATAACCCAATTAAAAAATGGGGTACAGAGCTAAGCATAGAATTCTCAATAGAGGAATCTCCAATGGCCAAGAAGCACTTAAAGACATGCTCATCATCCTTAGTCATCTGGGAAATGCAAATCAAAACAACCCTGAGATGCTATCTTACACCCATCAGAATGGCTAAGGTCAAAAACTCAAGAAATAGTACATGCTAGTGAGGATGAGAGCAAGGGAACACTCCTCCATTGCTTGTGGGAGTTCAAACTTGTACAATCACTTTGGAAATTTGGCAGATTCTCAGAAAACTTGAGAATAGTTCTACCTTGATATCCATCTATACCATTACTTGGCATATACGCAAAAGATGCCCCACTATTCCAAAGGGACACTTGTTCAACTATGTTCATAACAGCTTTATTCATAATAGCCAGAAACTGGAAACAATCTAGATGCCCTTGAACTGAAGACTGGATAAAGAAAATGTGTACGTCTACCCAATGGTATATTATTCAGCTTAAAAAACAAAGAAATCATGAATTTTGCAGGTGACTTGGCAATACCATTCTGAATGAGGCAACTAAGGTCCAGAAAAGACAAGTATAGCACGTATTTACTTACAGGTGGACGTAGCCATAAAGTACAGGGTAACCATCTCACAATTCATATACACAAAACACATGAGTAATGAGGAGGTCCCAAGGGAGGATGTGCAATACTCACTCAGAAGGGGAAACCAAATAATGATCAGAAGTGGATAGAAAGAGAAATGGATGGGAGAGGGGGTGAGGTGAGGAGAGGAAAGGGGATGATGATCATGTGCGGGGAGAGAGGGAGTGGGAAAGGGCTGGGAGTGAGAATGGAATTCGGCAGGGAATAGGTATCTCTAGTGACTAGCTGGAAGGCCTGGGACAGGAGAGGATATGAGATCCTAAGATTCCTACCAGAGTGGGATATAGAGACTGAAGTGAACAAGTCCTGTAGCCAAGCAGGACTTCCAGAGAGGAAGAGGGACATCGATCCACCCACTGCTGTGGTCCAGTCACAGCACCAGGTTCTGAGGAAGGTAGCATGGATGGTGTCAGCAGTTTTCAAGAGCAAAACTTGTTTTGTGAGAGTAAAAGTTGCTTACTTTTGATCATATTTACCTTTCTTAACTCTTCATTATTCTGTGACCCAAACCTACTTATATATTAATCTGTAGGAAATCTGCCCAATAGGGTGGGCTAATGACCAGGAATCACCAGGCTATGCAGTAGTGAAAAGAAAAGGCTTATCAGCAGCACGAAGCAATCCTGGGATGAAGTCTTTTGGAACCTTGCCTCAGATCTCACCCATCACAGGTCATATAAAACAGTGGGCCATCTCCAGACAACTCACTTATTGCCTTTAGCCTCTCATAGATGGCTTCTGACAACCCACAACCTTCCACCTAAAATTTGTCTTACCTGGAAGATGTGTAGGAACGAAGATGGAGCAGAGACTGAGGAAACAGTCAACCAATGACTGAAAGTCAGAGAAGCCAAGGACACCAAAAGTAGACCCACAGAGTCAGCTCACCTGGGACCATGGGGGAATCACAGAGCCTGGGCCACCAACCACAGAGCATGCAGGAGTTGAACCTAAACCCCCTACACATTTATAACAAATTTGAAGCTTGGTTTTCATGTGTTTCCCCTAATAAGTGAGAAGGGACTGTCTGGGTTCTTTGTTCCTTTCCATTGGAGCCCTTTCCCTTATCTGGACTGCATGGTTGAGCCTCAGTGGGAGAGGATCTGCTGGGAGGAGATGCCCCAGGTAGAGGTAGTACATAAGTGGTGCTCCCCTTCCCTGAGAAGAAGGGGAGGGGACAATGAAGGGAGGGACTTATAAGGGTGAGACTGGGAAGAGAGGAGTGAGGTAGGCTGTGATATAGATGTAAATGAATAATAAAAAAGTAAACTAAAGAAATAGTGAACATTTATATAATTCTTCAAAAAGTTGTTGCCTTCACATCTATTTGCCATGGCTGTTTCCAAGATAAACCTACAGCTATCTTACCATGTCAGTTTTCAATTGCCACCCAAATTTGTAAAATTCAATCTTAAAATCTTTATTAATTTCATATCAAGTTTAATAGGATCAGTGTTTCTAAAAGTCACCTTATTTAATATGCAAATGCAGAAAGTGAAGAATTGAAAGACTTAATTCCAAGACACTTTTGATCAGGTGAAGACATGAAAAGCATTATTCATGCAACCAAATATTAATATTTTGAAGCTCAAAATATAAAGAAACAAATGTAAGCTATTGGTGGAGTTAAAATGTGATAAAATTAATTTATGGGACCAAATACCAAGACATTTCCTTTATTCTGCAGCCCACTTCTGAAAATTTCTGAAAGGTTTCTGCCTATGGAGACTTATGTATTGCAGTGAGTCCACTGCCTAATGACCACATCAGAAGCAACTTTGCACAGAATCCCCTTTTCCCTCTCTGATTTGTTATTTCAAACAGGTTTTTCAGAGTTGATGATAGCTGTGTATCCAACACGATTTAATTGGGTAAATGTTCATATGACTTAAAATAGTTAGCCTTATGTGTGATTTCTAAGACTTTATTTTTCTTGGAATTGTGTCAGGGTCAATGTCAAGGAACTGCACTGGACTTCATTTCTTAGCCCTAATTAGGTAACCCCTGTGGATGATTATAACTTCATTGGTTAATTGATTCTATTTGACAGCCTGACAGTGTGACTCTCCTCTCAAGGAAGTTGTCTACATACTGAAGTAATTTGCAGCAATACTCAAGACAGATTGGGAAAGGGTAGTCAACAAATCTTTTCAACAAACCAACCTCTGGCAGGTGTGTCCAGTGTTTTGACACTGTGACAAGCCATTGGCATCTACAAATTTTGTCTCTTAGGAACCATGTAATTGAGCTACAGAAAAGATTTCTTAATATTGCAAGTAAGTTTACAGTTCTAGGCTAGGCCACATTCATAGCTTCTTTGTACCATATGTAAATTGTAGGCTGTATATTGAACATGATGTGTGAGAGCTGAAATCATACCTCCCCTCTTTCCCATGACATTCAAAGATGAGCAAATACTGAGTAAAGAAAGGGCCTGAGAAACATGTGGTTGACCTCAAAACTCAAGCAAGCCTTATGGAACAAAACTAAATAGCTTTACATAAATATTAGTGTACCCCTCTTTCTTATTAAATGTGAAATAGCTGGAGCATAAAGGGAAGAGAGGCCTTGTAGGGCTATCCTTGACTTATCTAGATTCATTTTTGTGTATTCCTTTCACTACAGAAGTGGAATGATCAAGAGAGATTAATCAGTATATGATTCTAAAGGAGTGAGAACAAAATCCCCATGGAAGGATTGCAAAGACAAACTATGGAGCAGAGACTGAAGGAAGGACAATCCAGAGACTGTTCCACCTGGGAATCCTTCTCATATTCAATCATCAAATCCAGACACTATTGTGGATGCCAGTAAGTGCTAGCTGACAGGAGCCCGATATAGCTGTCTCCTGAGAGGCTCTGACAGTGTCCGACTAATACAGAAGTAGAGGCTCACAGTCATCCATTGGCTTGAGCACAGGGTCCCCAGTCAAGGAGTTAGAGAAAGGACCCAAGGAGCTGAAGGATTTGCAGCCCCTTAGGACGAACAACAATATGAACTAACCAGTACCCTCAGAGCTCCCAGGGACGAAACCACCAACCAAAGAGTACACATGGGGGAACTCATGGCTCCAGCAGCATATGTATAGCAGAGGATGGCCTAGTTGGTCATCAGTGGGAGGAGAGGCCCTTGGTTCTGTGAAGGTTCTGTGCCCCAGTGTAGGGGAATGCCAGGTCCAGGAAGCAGGATAGGGTGGGTTGGTGAGCAGGGGGAGGAGGGAGGGAACAGGGTTATTTTATTTTATTTTTCTTTTTTTCAGAGGGGAAAGGAGATAACATTTGACATGTAAATAAAGAAGTAAAAAAAAAACAAGGTGTGAGACCTAGAAGAATAGAATTGATTCACTTAGACTGCCAAATGCACATGATGTGTGTGGCATGTGTGATAATCATGTAGAAGAGAGCTAGTGTTGTGGGGACACCTAGTAACAGAAGCACTCACCAGCATGAGCTCCCTGTGAGGGTTCTGTGGCTGCTGGCAGTGTGGTAGACATTCTGTTTGTAGTTCAATGACATTGTCCAGTGTTTCCCCCAGGCAAATAGCATCTCATGGCTACATGGTGTTCTTCCTTACAGTAAAAGTTAGTTCAATCAGTTTAAAAGACTATATATATGGTTGGATTTGGTTTATCTTCACAGGGTAGAATTTTGGAAGTTAAAATGTATGTATTTGATATTTGTTGTCCTTCAGTAATTTTGTATTCTTGTCATGTTGGGATCTAGAGTAAAATAGAAGTCTTCTTGTTCCTCCCTCTCTGTCTGACTCTGTATCTCTGTCTCCCTTTCTCCATTTACCTACGCAGTGTGTGTGTGTGTGTGTGTGTGTGTGTGTGTGTGTGTACTATGTGGTTCTAATCCTATCAACCTATCAATAAATGTTATGGATTGAATGGCTATAGGTTATTTGTAGACTATAGGAACAGGATTGTTTTATATTCTTATCTTCTTCTTTACACATACATATATACACATCTGCTTTTTTATTATTAATTTGCAATGTTCTAGCTAGAGTGAGCAGGTCAGAATGAGTGGGACAGAGTGAGTGGGGCCAGAGCAAGCGAAGCCAGAGTGAGTTCAATTCCCAGCAGACACATGATGGCTCATGGCCATCTGTACAGCTACAGTGTACTCATACACATAAAATAAACAAATAAATCTTTAAAAAATTTGCAGTGCTCACCTATTACTATCAAACCAAACACACACACACACACACACACACACACACACACACACACACAAACACACACACATGCACATCCATAATTCCCCAAACAACTGTAACTTTGAGGGTATTAATCTCTCTGGATTCCACTTTCTAATAAAATTATTTCTTCTAAGACCTTTTCTCATAATACTGGGACGTTTCCCCTTGTTTTCTGCATCATTCATAATTCTAATAGAGTACAAAAGCTTCCTGTGGGATTTTTATCCAATCCCTTATCAAGATCAGTTCACTGGGACTTTCTGGATGCCTATTTAAAAAACAAAAACAAAAACAAAAACAAAAAAAAAAACAGGAAGAAAAGGACCCAAGAAAAGAGAGGTTCAGAAATGCTATAGATGATGAAAATGTAACTTCTCTGTTTATTTAAAAGTTTCCTAGCCAGGCAGTGGTGGCACACAACTTTAGTCCCAGCATTTAGAGGCAGAGGCAGGTGGATCTCTGAGTTTAAGGCCAGCATGTTCTACAGGGTGAGTTCCACGACAGCCAGGGATAAACATAGAAACATTGTCTTAAAAAAAAAAAACCAAACAAAAACCAAACAAAAAATTTCCTTTATTTTTGCATTTGTGTACATGGATGTTGTGTGCATGTATGCACATATGTTCATGTTTGTGAACCTGTGCATGCAGTCATGCACCCATGAGTATGTGTATAAATGCCAGGGACTGATTCTGGGTGTCTTACTTTATCATTATCCACCTTAGTTTTGAGACCATGTTTCAAAGATACACTGAACCTGGAACTTGTGTTTTTGGGTAGCCCGTCTGACCAGTAGGCTCTAGAGATCCTCATGTTTCTGCTTCCCCAGCAAGGGAGCAGCGTAGGTAGGTCCTCATAAGTAGGCAGCAAGCACTTCACTCATTAAGCCATCTTCTCACTCCCACCTCCTCTGAATATGCTCATAAGAATGGGTAAAACTTATTACAATTCAGGCCCTACTGTCCACAGAGAAACAATTTACATGTTATGTGGCACTAGCTCAGGCATGCTTCTTCTGATTCATCTGAAGGGCACTGAAGGGGAGTCACAGCTTTTAATATTCCTCCACAGTCTCGCTGCTTGTTCAGGTAGCTTTATGGTCTCATTTTGGCCTGGCTACCTTCCAGAAGGATTTACTCCAGTGTTTCTGGAAAGGTCACTGTGAGGTTGAGGTGAAGGCGGGCTCAAGGTCCAGAACAGGATTTCTACTAGTCGAAGAAGGTAGCTGGAGGAAATGAAAGGGCCAATGCCTAGGCTAAGTGCTGCCCCATGTCTCCAGTGGCTGCTGTAGCAGTCATTGCTAATTGATTTTTTGGCTGCATTTGCATATAGTCTCAGCAATACTGTCACATCACTCTTGTCACAGTTGAGTTATAATCAACTGACCACAGTCATCACTCAGTTGAAGACTATTACTTCCCACTCTGGAAAACAGAACATGCACAGCATAAGGATGTGCTTAGCTGAGGCAGGGTCTGTGCACAGGGTGTGACACCACGCTATCAGACTTCAGTTTCTGTCATCATTTCAGCCTGACCATGATACTGGTCCCTTTTCTCTGCCTGGGTTCCAGTTTCTCTGTATTGCCTTTAGCTCACTTTATAAATAAGTGAATACAGTAAATGCATCAAGGTGAGAAAGACCTGATTAGGTCAGAGGCTAAAGAGCAAGGGCTGGGGAGATGGCTCACTGGGTTAAAAGTGTTTGATGTGCAAACATGAGGACCTTAGTTCAGTAACCCAAGGATGCACTTATAAAATTGGGCATGACCAACAATCCCATGAAGCCCTAGTGGGAGAAGAAATAAGATGTTTGCTTGAGTTTACTGACTGCCAGCCTGGCTCCAGTTCCAGTTAGAGATACTATTTTAAAAGAGCAAGTCATAGAATGATAGATCAGGGTATATAATGGCCTCTCAACATTCATAGACATACTCACCTGTACATATACTACACACTCACATAAATGTATGTCCCCTATACATTAATCAGAGTGTGGTGCTTACCATTCTCAAGCACGATACTTATCATCTAGACCATGAGACCTTTTCCTTCAGTGGCTACATCACTCTTCAGCAAAGTCGTATTCAAATTAAAAATATTTTCAATCCCCCTAGAAGGGTAAGCATTCATGAATATGAAACCTCATTATTGGACCTGACCCTTTGCTCTTTGTTTGATAGTCGTTGAGTAAGGAATGTTGCTGTAGAAAAGAAAATGAAAAGGAGGGTTTATTACCGAGAGATTTACATCTTGTCCACTGACAAGATGAAAGGAGGGAGACTGGAGGTGAAAGTGGGATTTAGGGTCTTGAGTGTGAGAACAAAAGTCTCCTTTTGTTTGCAGAAATCTAGTGTTAGTCTCACTTGTAACTGCATCGAGGCCATAAGTGCTATGAGTCCGATACCAGAGTAGTGCAAACTTTCAAGGCAATGTGCAAAGGCAGATAGGGACATTTTTCACTTTAAATCTCTTGCATTATAACAACAATTCCAAACATCCTGAGTGGAAGTGGTTCTAGAACTGGAGTGGTCTGTGTCAGTATAGCATTATATCCCATCTTCTCAGAATTAGGGATTGCTTTTGAAAAAAAAAATGATGTTCACTAATTTGGTTAAAATTATCAACCATACTAAGATTGCTATTTATCTTCCTTTTTCAATTTCAGAGTGGGTCTCACTCGGTTTGTGGTTGTCAGTCAAGAAGCCTGGAAGGAGAAGGGATCTATAAACTCAAAGAGATTATTAAACAGATCAGCGCAGATCCACTGCCACCCGTGCTGCGAGTTCTGGATCCAGAGATAAAAGTTGAAGCTGCTGAGAGCTAACTTACTGCTCTATTGACTGTTACCTTCATGACTAGCATGCACTGCACTACAGAGCAGCCATCCCTGGCCTTTGTTGAAGAAGTCTTTACATCCCTTATCTGCTCCCCTGTGGGCTTTGAGGCTCTGAAACAAAGTTCCTAACCCCAGGGAACTGCCTGAGTCCCTCTAAAGCTAGACTCCAAAAGAAAAGTCTCAAAGGTAGCCCTGCAGAGCCCTCCCTGGAGCACCAGCACCTTTGTGCTGTCCTCTTTCATTATGTGAAGGAGTGCTGGCCTGTAGAAGGGAGTGCAGGGAGCCCCAGAGGTGAGTTCTTGCTACACTTCCCAGTTACTATCACCTGGTTTCCAAGGTAGTCTCCAGGGATTTCCGGCTTTGGGTGTTTTTCCTAATGATTCAGCCATTCGTATGTCTGTAATGGAAACATAGGGAACAGATCTGTCCTCAATGCCAAAGGCAGCACAGGCCACTCAGTGTGGCTGGAATTACCATGAGAGCTGCAGGCCTGACACGGAAGACTAAAATCTACTTTCCCACTGAAGAATAAGGAACTTTGTCTTTGTATGTAAAGTTTCTTTGTAAATTTTCCCCTGGCAATTTTTGTGACAAGAAAATGTCATTTTTGTTAGGAAGAGGTGTGAAGTTGTGGTGCAGTTATCTTCTAAATGTCAGGAGTTTAAAAATATCAACGATAAACAAGGAGTTTGAAGGCAGGTGAAGCTTAGGAAACTTACAAAGCAGTCAAGATCCTGAAATGGCTTTATTAAAAGGTAGACTCTTGTTTCCTAGAGTCTTGGTGCTAAGACACTGACTTTGAACCAAAGAAACTCTTGTCACTGACAAACAGGATGGGGCACGTGTTTGCTGAAGCTCATCGTATCTATACATTTGGATCACAAGTAACAGTAGTTTTCAGATTATATTTGGAAATATATTATCTGTTTAATTACTACTTATTTTCCAACTCCAGTGACTATGGCTGCATATACATCACTCCCCCATACACATACCCCTGATACACACACACCACACACAAAGGTGTTTGAGGGAAAGTAGAACCTTCAAAGTGAACAAAAAAACACACACATAGCTATCAATTGAGTTTTTCAATCTAGATAAAAGTCAAGACTGGATCATCAACAGTGTTCCTTAGAACATGTCTCTATTAATAATTGTCTTCTGTCATTATTCATTTCAAAACTGAAAAAAAGTCACCTCATCATGTAATTAAACAAATATATATTGGAATCTTTTCATGCATAAGGCCTGTGACCCACAGCAGCTATTGTTTATGTTTAGTAATTATAAGAGCATTGTTTAGTACTTATTAGGCACCATTAGTAACAGGATGTTAGAGAAACAATGCTCTTGTTTTCTTCTATTTCTCTGAAGTTTCTGTGGAGTGAATAAAAGGGAACCATGGGAGGATGGTGGGAAAGAGAAGGCTGAGACAGTTCTGTGAGATTCAGAGATCCGTGACTCAGTACAGCCGATTCTGATGGTAGTGGAAATATCTGGAGGATAACACAGCTTCACAGCACGGGCACATTCCTAGAAGGTGATGATTCTTAAATCTGTGATAAAATTGGGTCTGCAAAAACAGACACACCAGAGACTTGAGTGTATTAACACAATTTTCAGGGCTCCAGCAAAGCAGAGTACCTAAGTTCTTGATACCGCAGAAGTTTGGAGCAAGTTTTATTCAAATTTTAACCCAACAAAATCACCAGAGCTCCCCCTCAGCTCATGTTCCAGTGCACAGGATGATAGACTCTTAGATGCTGTACCAAGACAACATAACAAGAGAAGCTGATTTGTACTAGCCAAGTCCCTAAATGCATCTCAGATTTTTCTCCTTTTTTCTTGCTCGGAATCAGACATTTCCAAGCTTATTTAGGATCATAGAAGAATTGGCCTTAACTTTTCATCTTTACCTCCTTTGTATGTAGCACCTCAAGATTTTCTACACTTTCTTCATAAAACATTAGCTTCTTTACTTCTTGGATGTATAGCATGTATAAATGTCTCCAGAACTCCATTCCTCATTAAGGAAAGCTAAAATGTCTATTAAAGGATGAATGGGCAAATGAGACATAGCATGTACTAACTGTAGACTGTGATGCAGCCTGGGGAAGTTAAAATTCTGTCATGTTCTACGCAGCACTGATGAATACTGACAACATTCTGTTAAGTGAAATAATCCAGATGCAAAAGACCAATATAGTTTTATTCCATTTGTGTGAGGAAGAGACAGAAAGTAGCATGGGGCCAGGGGGAATGTCACTAGCAAATAATGAAAGTTTTCAGAGACAGGTGGTGGTGATGGTTGATATGAATATACTAAAAAACACTACATAATAAATTCTAAATGGTTATGATGGGGCCAATAAGATGGTTCAGCAAGTAAAAGAAATTTTTGACAAGCCTGATGATATGTCTGATACCCAGGACCCACGTGGTGGAAGGAGAGGACCAACTCATGCAAGTTGCCCTCTGACCTGTCTATACTCATTGTGGCATGGCAGTGTCCTCTGCCTGTCATGCTGTCTGTCTGGCCAATATGCACACAAATAAATGCAATAAAATCATAAATAAAAACGGTTACAATAAAAACTTTAAACTTTGTCCATGCACTCATAGCAGAAGTGCATATTTAAAAAGTCAGAGCACTTGTTTGTGGCTGTTGCCTACAGATTGAATTTTTTGCCTTCTAGAGGAGGGAAGGTAGCTCATAAGATTTAGGAAGCTAATGAAACGTAGCTGATTCAGGAAACTCAAAAATGTACAAGGCTTTGGAAACTCACTTACAAGATTTACAGCATGCCCTCCCAAGAGGTTACATAAATAGTACATAGTTTGTGGGTAGCAAGACTCCCATAGGACTGAATGAAGTTGTTTAGGGGGTTCCAGAGATGCATCAGCATCTGTCATCAGACTTACAGTTGCCTTTGAGTCTCATGTTTCCTTTCGGGATTCCTTAACCACACTACTGTATATTATACCAATAAACTCATTGACTCACCTAGCTAGGCTTTAGTGGAATCATGTATTCAGTCTCTCATTAAGGCCCTATTTGGAATGAATAGATTTTGTCCAGTACTCCACAGATAATGTCACACCAATCCTATTTAAACTAACAAGATATGAGTTTTACATAGGAGTATCAACAATACTGCTTGGAGGAGGCATGGTTAGGACAGAGTTTAAAAATAATGCTGGGAATTTGTCATTTGTGTTGTGTGTGTGTGTGTGTGTGTGTGTGTGTGTGTAGTATGTGTATATATTAAATTTGCATGATATACATACCTGTGAGTATTCATAGATGCAAAAGCAAAGCATAGTTCTCATCTTACTCCTTTGAAGCAGGGTCTCTTACTGAATCTGGAATTAGGCTTGTGGCTGGGATAGCCCAGAGATCCTCTTGTCTTTCCTCCCCGTAGCACTGGGATTGCAAGCACATATAACACATTCTGGGTCTTTCTTGTAGATGCTGAGCATATGAACTCAAGCCCTTATGTTTGTGCCTCAAGTACCTTTAACCACTGAGCATCACTCCTGGTTTCAGGGAGGTTGCAATCACTATAATTTGAACCAGAGCTTTCAAAACTTAATACAAGTGTTCAAGGGCTTGTTAAGTGTGGAGTAAGAACTGTCTGTATAAATTATGATATCCAGCAAGTGTTTGCTAACATCTATCAGATATCAAGACATATTAGACACTGGGAATCCTGTAGGAAACCAAAAATCCATGTCACACAGCTTGTGTTCGATTTAATACCAAGTAAGCTTAGAGGAAGGAAAATTTAGCTGTGGATGGAAGCCTGAACATGCAAACTCCAGAGAAATATTGAGGCCTCACTGATAAGATAAAGTTAGGAGGAGATAGGATGGGAAGTGATATAGATATGACTAAGGAATTAGTGGTGGGGAATAATGAAGAAAGGGCCAAGAAGGATGCAACTAGCCAAGAACATCAAAGGTGTAAAAGTGGTCTGTTACAGAGGAAAACAACTTCCATTTCTTTAGCATGGCTACTTGGAAAAAATAAGAAATATGTCCAGAAGATCTAGCATCTTGCTATGTCCAGCTAGCTTCTGAAATAAAACTCAGGGATGTAGAATATTGATAAAGAAAAGTTAGCATGAAAATTTTTCTTAAAGTTCAGGTTAGGCTGCAGTAAATTTTACTGATAGAATTCTATCTTATCTCTCATTTCTTGTGGTTAAAATTATTTCATTGGCTCTCCCCTCATATCCTGTTGCCTCTTTAAGTTGAAGTGATTAAGAGGTTTACATAAAAAATGTATTTGGTGAAGATAATCTGCTTTTATTTGAAATATTTGATGGTTGATTCTACTATTGTAGTGATATTATATTCTCCTCAAGATGACAGATAATAAGAGATTTGTATCTGGGCCTTGAGTGATAATTAGGTGATTTCTTCTCTCTGCCTCTTTGATGATATTTTAGGTAAGCCTGCTTACCTAAATGCTAAACAATCAAGTGTTTTAAGGAGCCATGTAAGATGGATGTTAATATCATCTTATAATTGCCTTTCAAATGTTAGGGAAAATGCTGATTAAACTTTATATTATAGTTCCTCATAGAGATGGATGGAAATTAAATATATATTTATCACTATTTTAATATCATAAACCACATTCCAGCAATCTATTTGAGGAGCAGGATAAATATGGGCTCCATTACTTTAAAGGTTCATCATTTATTTAAAAATGTCCTTGGAATGTCACTTGCTCAAATCATTCCTCTGCTGTTGTGTAGTAAGTCTCCATGGCTAGTGCTAATTATGGTCCTCCTATGGATAAATGTTAGTCGTTAAGAATTCTTACTTATGTTGGCTCTGACTTAGTGAAAATGAGCATGACGTGTATTGTTGGTATGATTCTGTATCTTACTTTGATGGTAGAATAAATCTACTAGGACTCAATATTTTTTCTCTTTGAAAAATGGGGAAATATGTGAGCTCTCTGACAAGACATATATGCACACACTCTGACCACAACAGACACAGGGGAGCTGAGAGCAA
Source organism: Montemys delectorum (assembly GCA_019843815.1). Taxonomy (NCBI): domain Eukaryota; kingdom Metazoa; phylum Chordata; class Mammalia; order Rodentia; family Muridae; genus Montemys; species Montemys delectorum. The sequence goes on from JADRCD010199869.1 coordinate 33,862, forward strand.
GGCCAGCCATGGCAACTAAAAACAACTTGCCAGGGCCAATTTCATATCTAACAAGCTTTGTCTCAGAGCTCTGCTTTGTAAGGACTGGACTCAGTCTCTAAGCGGCTGTATTTCATTCTAGTACAAGTGTTCTGAATGTCTGTCATATATAGTCATCTGATTGCAGCAAGTGGTTAATTGTTTATCCTGTTAGGACTCAGTGTCTGAGCTGACAGCTAGCAGCTCAGATTTGGAATAGATTTCTTCCACAGTTACTTGGCATGAGTGGCTGGCTGATTACTGGATGTGTACCACTTGGCAGGATAGCTTCCCTGGGCCTCTGTTTCCTCATCATTGGGATAGATGCAACAAAAGACTTATTATGAAGTTGTGATGAAGAACAAAGGATTATTGAGCTGTTCATATTTGGCACAGAGTGATATCTATACGTGTATATGTGTGTGTGTGCATGTATGTGTTTGTCTGCATAGGTTTAAGTACGTGTTTTTGTGTACATTTATCTCTGTATGTATTTCTGTGTATATGTATCCTTGAGTATCTGCATATGTATCTGTGTGTATATGTATCATTGTGCACTTACATATGTATGTGTATTTTTCTCTATATATGTGCATATGTGTGTGAATGTATATATGTGTGTATTGGTGTGTCTTTGTTATTGTGTCTGTGTGCATGTGTATATGTGCATGTGCATGTATGTATGTATATATTATGTTATGAATGTATGTATGTATGTATGTATGTATATATCCATGTGTATATGTCTGTGTATGTGTGATTGTATGTATATGTGTATATGTTTCTGTATGTGCTTATATTTGTGTGTACATCTATGTGTATGCATATTGCCTTACTCTTTAGTCGGGGCTTCTAAGTGCTGGGATTATAGGTATAAGCAACAACAGAAGACAAAATTGCCTTTTATACCACTTTTTATCATATCATAATGGCTTCCTACAATAGACAATGAAGATTAAAATCTCTTTGACAAGGATCCTTTCTACCTCATCTACAACCAGTAATGGATCTACAACCCTCTCTGCACACCTTACCTGCAAGCAGAGTGCTTCTCTACAGGGAGTGCTCTGACCTCAGGTCTCAGGCTGGACTAGCCAGTAGGCTCAGGCCACAGAAGTGGCAGGACAGCTGGGACAGGATCCTTTCTACCTCCGTCTACAACTAGGAGGGATGGGAGATACACAACCCTTTCTGCACACCTTTCCCACAAGCAGAGAGCTTCTCTCCACCGAGTGCTCTGACCCCCAGGTGTCAGGTGGGACCAGCTGGGAGGCACAGGCCACAGAAGCTGCAGCCTTCATTCATCCAGGAGGGACCACGGATGGATCCACAGTCCCTGCACTGGTTCTACCAGGGTAGAGCTGACCTCCCAGAAGTGTTGTCACAGGCTTACAAACCCGGCCAGAGACAGCAAGAACATCTAACACCAGAGATTAACAGATGCCTAAAGGCAAACACAATAATCTTACCAATAGAAACCAAGACTACTTGGCAGCATCAGAATCTAGTACTCCCACCACAACAAGTCCTGCATACCCCAACACAACGGAAAAGGAAGATTTGGATCTAAAATCATATTTCACGATGGTGCTAGAGGAATTTAAGAAGAACATGAATAATTCCCTTAAAGAAATACAGGATAACACAGGCAAAAAGAGGTACAAGCCCTTAAAGAGGAAACACAAAAATCCCTTAAAGAATTACAGGAGAACACAAGTAAACAAGTAGAAGCCCTTAAAGAGGAAACACAAAATTACTTTTAAAAATTACAGGAAATGGGCTTGATGAAAAATTGTTTCAATGTTAATGATTTTATAAATATGGCATAATATCTGTTTCAAAACAAATATATGCAACCTGAATATTTCCCTCCTATGTTTGGAGGCAAAAATAAAGGAATAATTTTGTGTTTTCTCAATTATAGTAAAATGTCTTCTGATCAGACTGGTGAGGAAAATAGAACTTAAATAAAAGCGATTATAATGGAAAAAAATTACAGGAAAGCACAACCAAACAGGTGAAGGAATTCAACAAAACTATCCAGGAGCTAAAAATGGAAGTACAAACAATTAAGAAATCACAAAGGGAGATAACACTGGAGATAGAAAACCTTGGAAAGAAGTCAGGAGCCATAGATGCAAGCATCACTAACAGAATACAAGAGATAGAAGAGAGAATTTCTGGTGCAGAAGATACCATAGAAAACATTAACATAACACTCAAAGAAAACGCAAAATGTAAAAAAGCTCCTAACCCAAAATACCCAGGAAATCCAGGACACAATGAGAAGACCAAACCTAAGGATAATAGGTATAGAAGAGAGTGAAGACTTCCAACTTAAAGGGCCAGTAAATATCTCCAACAAAATTATAGAAGAAAAATCCCAAACCTAAAAAATGAGATGGCCATGCACATACAAGAAGCCTACAGAACTCCAAATAGTTTGGACCAGAAAAGAAATTCCTCCCACCACATAATAGTCAAAACACCAAATGCACAAAACAAAGAAAGAATATTAAAAGCAATGAGAGAAAAAGGTCAAGTAACATATAAAGGCAGACCTATCAGAATTACACCAGACTTCTCACCATAGACTATGAAAACCAGAAGATCCTGGGTTGATGTCATACAGAGCCTAAGAGAACACAAATTCCAGCTCAGGCTACTATACCCAGCAAAACTCTCAATTACCATAGATGGAGAAACCAACATATTCCACGACAAAACCAAATTTACACAGTATATTCCCACAAATACCTTCTAGACCTTCAAAGGATAATAAATGGAAAACTCCAACACAAGGAGGGAAACTACATCCTAGAAAAATCAAGAAAGTAATCTCCCAACAAAACTAAAAGAAGTTAGCCACATGAACAGAATTTCAATGTTAACAGCAAAAATAACAGGAAGCAACAATTACTTTTGCTTAATATCTATTAATATCAATAGACTCAATTCCCTAATAAAAAGACATAGGCTATCAGACTGGGTACTTAAGCAGGACCCAACATTTTGTTGCATTCAGGAAACCCACCTCAGTGACAAAGACAGACACTACCTCAGAATAAAAGGCTGGAAAACAATTTTCCAAGCAAATGGTCCCAAGAAACAAGCTGAATTAGTCATTCTACTTTCAACCTAAAGTGATCAAAAAAGATAAGGAGGGACACTTCATACTCATCAGAGGTAAGATCTACCGAGATGAACTTAAATTCTAAACCTTTATGCGCCAATGCAAGGTCATCTACATTCATAAAAGAAACTTTACTAAAGCTCAAAGCACACATAGCAGCACACACAATAATAGTGGGAGATTTCAATACCCCACTTTCTGCAATGGACAGATTATGGAAACAGAAACTAAACCAGAACACAGTGAGACTAACAGAAGTTATGAAACAGATGGATTTAACAGATATCTAAGGAACTTTTTATCCTAAAACAAAAGGATATACCTCCTTCTCAGCATCTCATGGTACCCTCTCCAAAATTGACCATATAATTTGTCACAAATCAGGCCTCTACAGATACAAGAAGATTGAAATAATTCCTTGCACCCTATTGGATCAACTTGGACTAAGACTGTTCCTCAGTAACAACATAAACAATGAAAAGCCCACATACATGTGGAAGCTCAACAACACTCTACTCAATGATAACTTGGTCAAGGAAGAAATAAAGAAAGAAATTAAAGACTTTCTTGTGCTTTGTGGATTGACTTTGTGTATTCCGAACTTCTGGCCTAATATCCCATCCTTAGTCATCAGGGAAATGCAAATAAAAACAATCTTTAGATTCTACTTCATACCAGTCAGAATGGCTAGGATAAAAAACTCACATGAGAGCAGATGGTGGCGAGGCTGTGGAGAAAGAGCAACCCTCCTTTATTGCTGGTGAAACTGCAAGCTGGTACAACCACTCTGGAAATCAGTTTGGCGGTTCCTCCAGAAATTGGACATAGTACTACCAGAGGACTCAGCTATGCCCAGAAGATATGTAATAAAGAAATGTGCTCCACTATGTTCATAGCAGCCTTATTTTTAATAGCCAGAAACTGGAAACAACCCAGATGTCCCTCAACAGTGGAATGGATACAGAAAATGTGGTACATCTACACAATGGAGTACTACTCAGCTATTAAAAACAATGAATTTATGAAATTCTTGGGGAAATGGATGGATCTGGAGAATATCATCCTGAGTGAGGTAACCCAATCACAAAAGAATACACATGGTATGCATTCTTTGATAAGTGGATATTAGGCCAGAAGTTCGGAATACACAAAGTCAATCCACAAAGCACAAGAGAGAAAAAAAAAAAGGAAGACTAAATGTGGATACTTCTTAAAATGTGGAACTAAATACCCATGGAAGGATTGCAAAGACAAACTATGGAGCAGAGACTGAAGGAAGGACAATCCAGAGACTTTTCCACCTGGGAATCCTTCTCATATTCAATCATCAAATACAGACACTATTGTGGATGCCAGGAAGTTCTTGCTGACAGGAGACAGAGCTCCTGAGAGGCTCTGACAGTACCCGACTAATACACAAGTAGAGACTCACAAACAGCCACTGGACTGAGCACAGGGCCCCCAACGAAGGAACTAGAGAAAGGACCCAAGGAGCTGAAGGGTTTGCAGCCCCTTAGGACAAACAACAATATGAACTAACCAGTGCCCTCAGAGCTCCCAGGGACTAAACCACCAACCAAAGAGTACACATGGTGGGACTAATGGGTTCAGCAGCATGTATATAGCAGAGGATGGCCTAGTTGGTCATCAATAGGAGGAGAGGCCCTTGGTCCTGTGAAAGTTCTATACCCCAGTATAGGGGAATGCCAGGGCCAGGAAGTGAGAGAGGGTGAGTTTGTGAGCAGGGGTAATGGAGATGAAACAGGGTTTGTTTTTGTGTTTTTGTTTTTGATTTTTTTTGAGGGATAACCAAGAGAGGAGATATCATTTGAAATGTAAATAAAGAAAATATCTAATAAAAGTTATAAAAAAATAAAATAAATAAAATCTCTTTGACCACTTCCATCCCCAGGTACCTGCAACGGTTTTATCTAAGATCTCTCCATAATGTTAATAAGAAGTGGACTTACTATTATTCATTATGCAATGTTTACATAGTGGTGATTTAGTATAGCACTGTTTTATACGTGCATATGGTTATATAAACATATGCACATCTGAGTCATGTGACACATAATTCATTTTCTTACTTAGCTACTCTGGGTGCTTATTTGTTGTCTTGTCACATTTCACTTAGTCATTTTCTAAGACAATGCAGTTTATTCATTTCATGTTTCTTTCCCACATTATGTACACTTCCTCTGAATAAGCCCAGGCACGTAGAGAATTTGCTTGAATTTTCTCATTTCTTCAAGGATAGATGTTTACGTTAGACAGTTTCCTCTTCTGTCCTCAAAGGCTTTTTGAGCAACTTACCAATCCAGTCCCAACTGTTACTCTGAGATACTATTGATACTAAATCTGATCTCTTGGCTTGCTTTTCCCCTCATTTTGGTGCCATGCGACCTCCAGCAACTTCCTGAGGTAAGATACCCTATAAACAAGACTCAAAGAACTTAAATGTCTAGAAATATCTCTACAATATCTCTGCTTAGTCCTAAGGTTGATAGATGTATCTAGAAGTGTCTCTATAAAACCCCTACTCAGGTCCTGTATTGGCAGATTTTTCTAGACATGTCTCTACAATAAGCATACTCCTTTCTGAGGTAGATAAATGTAAAATTCTAAATAAATTTATTTTTCTTTCACACTTTTTGTTTGTTTTTGAATTGGCAAATCTTTCAGTTTCCAGTGTTGATGAGAAGTCTACTGCTACTTTACTTCTAGAATCTTCCTGGGAAGGTTTCCTTGATTTCTCTCTTAGGAAGATTTTGAAATATTTTCTTTCTTCCCAGTGTTCTAAATTTGGTGAATATGTGGCTTGGAATTGCGTCGTCTATATAACTTGACAGCAGCTCTGCAGGTCAGAGTTTCCTCTGCATAGCTCAGTTGGCCAGTCTCCTTCCTCAGCAGTGACTCACTGCTTTTGTAACCCTGGGGAGAGGCCTTGCAAATCTTTTAGTTTCAGCTTTTATGGACATATGAAGTTAATGGTACCCTAGCTCCCCCTTCCAACCACCACACACAGAGACAATATATATGTCAGGCATCATGGCACATATATTTTATCCCAGCACTTAAGAGGCACAGGCAGGCATTATTGTCAGTTCCAGGACAGCCTGGTCTACAGAATGAGTTCCAGGATAGCAACAGCCAGAACTACACAGAAAAACCCTGCTTGAAAAGGAAAAAGAAAGGTGGAGGGAGATATCCTGCATTTTTGTATGGTTGGATGATGTTGCTTCTTGATAATATTCTATGTCACATAAAAAGCCCAGGAGCAGGTGTGGGGTATCTTCTTGTTGGTCAGGGAGGCCTAAGGAAATGTGTCCTCTTCAATAATAAAAGCTTTTATCATTCATCTTGATTACCATAAGAACTACATGAAAAGCCCATATGCCTAAAGACATCACACACATTGACTGTAAAATATAGAGAAATCAAACAAGATCTGAACTTGAGGTGTCCTCCTTGCTCTGGCTAACTTTCACAATGATATAGTGTAAGCTTCCCAGGGTGGAGAATCATCAAAAATGTAACCCATCCGTATACCTTATTAATTGCAATGCCAACTTTCCAGGGAAGATGTACACACTGGTACACTACAGACAACTGTTATAAGGGTAACTGACCATTCACTGATTGGATTTGAGGCAGCTGAAAATCTATGATCAATTAGTACTATTGCTTAACAAAATTGAAATGGTGCCCCACTACCTTCTAAAATTTCTGTTTATACTTATACAAGTGCTGTTTCAACTTTAATCATAGAAGTTTGCCTTTTCAGTGGATGATGGTAGATATAAAATTCATAGGAGCTCAGGCACTGGGGATATACAAGTAGAGACTGAACGCTCAGTTCTAAACAGGACATTAATGCTATCCCATCTAATGCTGAGTTCTAGGGGAATCTCATATGTTTGTGTTTTTGAAGTTTGTCATTTAGCTTTTGAGAGGAGTGGTGCTGGATCATATTCCAGAGAAAATGTCTTCTTGTCTTTTTTTTCTATTGGGGACCTGGATGTCTTCTGGAAGTATAGTGCAAGCAGATGGGAAAAAAAGACCAGGGCCTGAAAATGTGGGGTGATTTTCCTTCCCATCATCCTTCTTTCACTATGGTAGACTTGCTTCTCTGTGTTGGAATATTTAGCTCAGACAGCTGATGACTTAGCATTCTCTGTGATATACGTTACCTTTATCATGAGGTAAGAGAGGTGATCTTAGGCTGTATTTCTGTATAAACATACTTCACCTTTTCTGTTTATTTTAATTCCACCATCACCCCTGTCTTCAAAGATGCTCAGTGTTGCTAGTTTCTGAATCTTCTGGAGGATTCTGTGGCATGAAAGGACTTGCTTCTCTTGTTTTCACGCTGTTGGCTGAATCCCCACTGTAGTGCTAAATCAGTCTCCTCTCCTCTATTGGCATCCTGGTTTCCATAGCCACGCAGTAGCACGAATATTGCATCTTCTATTTTTCTTGTCATTATAACTTTACGCCTTTAAAACATCCCTTTATTGTGGTCTCAATTGGATTTTAGGAGTGAGCAGAGACCATTGCTAGCATTGTGTGTTGTTTGACCTGGGAGACCAAGTCTGTCTTCTTTCCTTATTACTGAATTCAAATGACAAACTCCCTTAGAGCAGCTTCTATTTCCATGTTTCTCTCCAAAGATATGAGCCTCTTATGAATTACTATTCTCTTGTTCTTTTAAGCTCTGTGCCTTATAGCATTCTTATTTCCTTAACATCTTCTCTGGCCACAGACCAGACAATTAACATGGAACCTGCCTTCATTTATCACATACATTTTGTTCCAGGGGTCTCTACAGCTGCTGAGTATTGGTGACAGGGACCATATTTCAAAGCTGGCTGAAAGGAAAACCATGGTAGAATTGTGATTTCTGTTAATTAATTTTACACAATTGGAGAGCAACTGCTCACTTGGAGACTTTCAGCTATCTCAGTTTATGCTCTTCTTGGTTTAAAAAAGCAAGTATACAATTAAAACTGGTCTAGGTATGTACTGATTTACAACATTGAAATGTTTAGAGCAGTTCTTACATCAGTCAGGGTTCAGATAGTTTAGAATTTCCTCCATTATGGTTATTTCATTTTTATGTCCTGCATATAATTTTCTAGAGTCTTAATACTGTAGCCTCTTAGAGTCCAGTACAGGCAAGGGAATACACCTTTGCCTTAAAGTTTTCAGCTAGAGCATAGATGCCAGTACTGATTGGTCCAGACTGAAGTATGGACCTCCCTTATCCTATATCTGGTGGTTTAAGTCTGAGCGACCCTTGCTACCTTCCAGTTATTGCCTTTGGACTTTCATTGCCCCAAAACCCAGCCTAGGTCCTTTGTGATACATACTTGCCAGAGTTGACCAAACTATCTGTGGCTGTCAGTCCAAGAATGAGGCAACTTCTCTCTATTGGAATATGGAATGAGAGTATAGAACAAGGCAAGACATTATGAGAGGTGAGCTGGGAAGAGTATGAGACCCTTGGATTGGCATTGTGTTTTGTGTCAATATGGTCAGTGTCATTAACTTAAAAATAACTAGACATGAAGCACACAGACACATGCCAACAGGAATAACTATGGAGATGGAGGGGGCACAGTCCAGGAAAGACACAAAAAGGACCCCAGCATCTGATGATTTATTAGATAGCTGTTCACATTTCTCAGATTCACCTCTGTAAGAGGTTTCTGCATCTATGCAGAAGACTTGAAATAGATTTTCTGGATGAAATGTGATATGATACGTTCCTAAAACAAAAATACCAATATTTAAAGTATGATAACATCTTAATATATACTATGTAAACACATAGCATGTAGTAAAAAATGTTATCTATCAATATCTTTTACAAATAACCATAAATCTGCATTCAATGCATTAATTTAATAATTGCCAATAGTTGTGTATGCTAGACATTTTAAGGATGTTTTTAATCTTTCCAACAGTGCTACATAGTATTTTGTAGTTCAGATGTCAAAGTACAGTGACATTAACAAAATTTACTGTGACTAAAATCAGCAAAGTAACAAAACTCTTAAAAAAGATTCAATCATGTTTCTTGTAAGTGTATATGTGAGATACATGTACACATGACCGTAGACTGTCCTGATTTATCACTCTCTGTCTTATTGGCATGAGATGGGGATTTTCACTAAATCTTTTTTTTAATTTTTATTGCATTATGATGAGAAAAGTTACATGATTTCAATTTATCTGAATTTGTTAACATTTAAAAACATATTTTAAGTAAATAGAATGAAATCACATTCTTGTTTCCCTTTTGAACCCCCACTCCTCCCAGAGACCCCCTCTTCAATACCTACAATATCTTTTTTGTCATATTCCTTAAAATTTATAAAATTATAACAATAAAAATGAGTATTATAAATGTTGTTTGAGATAAAACAACAATCAATTTAACAGTGTTATGTAGATGCTTGTCTACAGCAATACTGAAAATACATACATTTTTCTCAATATAAATTTTAAATAACTCCAAACATACTAACTGTATATTTCAAAATAATACATCACTACTAGTATTTTCTTAAATGAACATAAATATATAAAGTCTTTTTGTTTGTTTGTTTGTTTTGTATTTAGTAGGGTTTAAAATCTTGGCTTTTACTGTGGTACAAGCCCAAAATAAGAACAATTTTTAGATATTGGATTTCCTTGTAATAAGGCTGTACTTCAATGACCCTCACATCACCAAAGGATTTTACCTCCATCATCACTAAGCTGAGAGTTGACAGTTCTGCTGCACCAAGGAATGAATTGTAGGCATGATTTTTAGATGCAGACTTCCTGCTATGGTCAAAACTATTTGACTTGAGTGAGTGACTTTATTCTCAGGCCACATAGAACAGGTTACATTCACTTAAGAAATGGTGTGTGTATTAAGATGGCCTATCCATAAAGTCATTCACCAACTGATTCAATGAACAATGGTTCTGCTTGGAGGGTGGCACAGACATTAGATGTGAGTAAGAATCTGGTTCATTGGCTCTGGTAATTTTGAAAAGCATTCATCTCAGAGAAAGAGTAACTTATAAAATCCTCTTCTTCAAACTAGATACAAGAGCTACAAATGTCAAACAAAGCATTAAGTCTCGATCTTTGTTGTTCTCTTTCCTACAAGCCACCTCTCAATTTAATTGTCTATGTCTCCCTTGGGTATATAAATACTTTTGAAATATATAAGCTGTTCTGAAAACCATAGTATAGTGTAAAAACATGAAATAAACAATACTACTAATAGAGAGGTTGAGAAGCAAGATTTCAAGACCCTTATGTTGTAAACAGCAAGACACTGTCACAAACAAGCTGAAAGTATATATAGACTGTACAATATTGGACCTATTTCTACAATTACCAAATTAGAGAGACCACTGGATGACAATCAACAAATTTCTAATTCTTCATATTTTTGGATTTCAATCACTTAGGATATGTTGGTAATATTAATCTTCATATTAAAATATTAAGAAATGGTAATTGTCACTTCCTGTTGTTTTTGTTGTAAGAGGTGGAATTAGGTTTGTGTAGATTTGTTGAAAGATTACTTTCTTGCTTCTTCTAGGGTGTAGTTTTGCTCCTTATGTTGATGTTTTCCATCTTTTATCCTTTGTAGGGCTGGATTTGTGGAAAGATATTGTGTACATTTTGTTTTGTCATGGAATATCTTGTTTTTCCCATCTATGGTAATTGAGAGTTTTGTATAGTAGCCTGGGCTGGCATTTGTGTTCTTGTAGGGTCTGTATGACATCTGCCCAGGATCTTCTAGCTTTCATAGTCTCTGGTGAGAAGTCTTATGTAATTCTGATAGGCCTGCCTTTATATGTGACTTGCCTTTTTTCCCTTACTGCTTTTAAAATTCTTTCTTTGTTTAGTGCATTTGATATTTTTATCATTATGTTACGGGAAGGAGGAATTTCTTTTCTGGTCCAGTCTGTTTGGAGTTCTGTAGGCTTCTTGTATGTTCATGGGAATCTCTTTCTTTAGGTTAGGGAAGTTTTCTTCTATAATTTTGTTAAAGATATTTACTGGCCCATTACATTGGGAGTCTTCACTCTCTTCTATACCTATTATCCTTAGGTTTGGGCTTCTCATTGTGTCCTGGATTTCCTGGATGTTTTGGGTTAGGAGCTTTTTGCTTTTTGCATTTTCTTTGAATGTTTTGTCAATGTTTTCTATGGTGTCTTCTGCTCCTGAGATTCTCTTTTCTATCTCTTGTATTCTGTTGGTGATTCTTGCTTCTATGACTCCTGATTTCTTTTCTAGGTTTTCTATGTCCAGGGTTGTCTCTCTTTCTGATTTCTTTATTGTTTCTACTTCCATTTTTAGATTCTGGATGGTTTTGCTCATTTCCTTCATCTGTTTGATTGTGTTTTCCTATAGTTCTTTAAAGGATTTTTGTGTTTCCTCTTTAAGAGCTTCTAGCTCTTTACTTGTGTTCTCCTGTATTTCTTTGAGGGTGCTATTTATGTCTTTCTTAAGGTCCTGTATTATCATCATGATAAGTGATTTTAGATCTAAATCTTGCTTTTCTGGTATGATGGTGTGTCCAGGACTTGCTATGGTGGGAGAATTGGGTTCTGATGATGTCAAGTAACCTTGGTTTGTGTTGTTTATTTTCTTATGCTTGCCCCCTGCTAACTGGTTATCTCTAGTGCTTCCTGACCTTGCTAAATCGTACTGGAGCTAGTCCTTCCTGTGATCCTGGTTGTGTCAGAACTCCTCAGAGTCAAGCTGTCTCTGTGATCCTGTGATTCTGGGATCCTGTGACCCTGGGCTTGTTATAGCACCTGGGAGTGCAGCAGCTTCCTTTGGGTGTTGTAAGACTGGCTGAGGAGCCTGGGCCCAAGGTCTGCTCAGGACACCAGCCCAGAGAGATGGGAAGGAACCTGAGCCACTCTGCTGGCAGAGTTCCTTTGTGCCTGGTCCAGTTGGTCCCAGTTACTTCCAGTGTTGGGACAGATGTTGAGTCCTCTTCACCTCTGATCCTGAGAATGTCAGAGCGCCTGGGCTCACTAAATCTTGGAACTAGGTTGGTGGCCAGCAAGTCCCAGTGAACCCCTGTGTTTACTCCCTGCTGAGTCCAATAGCATTGGTGTATAGGCAACCATGACCTGCTATTTACATGGATGCTGGGGATTTAAACTTAGAATTGAGCAGTAGTAAATTCTCTTATCCATTGGGTCAAATACATCTCCAGCCCCCAAGGCTGAGATAATCCATTTTTAGGGCTGAATACCTGGTATCACTGCACCACTAACTTTTAGGAGTGGTGGACTTGCACATTGTATTCACCATACATTAGAAATAGGCTCACTTAATCTCATTTGACTATCCTAATGTACACAGGCTGTTAGAATCGAACTTCTATTAAGATAAGAAGGCTGAATTTTAAAGCACTTAGGCAGCTTTCCAAAGCTGCTTGGTGCTGTATTTCAGAGTTAGGAGTTAGGTTATTGTTTCTCTATCCTCAACTCAGGTATCTTTATACAAGTTTGATATGACTATCTCACACCATCAGCATACCACTTATAACATTTTTATCAGTATTACAAATGAGTTCAGGTGGATGTGTATTTGATTGTTATTTGCTTGACAAACTAAGCAAGTGAGGCATCAATGCAAAACCATAGAACACAGAACATGATTACCTCTCTCTCTCTCTCTCTCTCTCTCTCTCTCTCTCTCTCTCTCTCTCTCTCTCTCTCTCTGTGTGTGTGTGTGTGTGTGTGTGTGTGTGTGTGTGGATATGTTTGTCTGTATTTGAAATCTAGAGGTCAATTTTGTCCGTTTTTACTCAGATACCATCTACCTTCGTTTTGGAGGTAGGGTTTTTCACTGGTCTGGAATTTGCAAAACAGGATTTGTCTGGCAAACAAGTCCTAGGGATGCACTTACTTTTAGCATCCCCAGAGTAGAAACTGCAAGCATCTGCGACAACACACAATGTTTGCATATGGGTTCTGAGGATTGAGCTCAGGTCTGTAAGCTTGTACAGTGATGTCACTGCCATTTTTCCAGCTCCTCCATCTGTTAAAGAATCTACCTGACTTGGATAGAACAGAAACAGGAAAAGGTTGTGTTGATGGCGATATGGGGGTCAGTGGTAGAGGTTTCCTGATTTTTAGGGGTTTTAATGTCAGGAAGAGAGACACTAGCATCCCAGGGGCATCAACACCGTTCAATTAGACTTCAGTGACAGTCAGTCTCCCAGAGAGCTTATGTGTCAAACAGGCCCTTGTCTGAATCTTGGATTTACTACTTCTGAGTTGCGGACCTCTTTATTTCTCAGCCAGATAAACTTTATTTTCTCATAGAACAGTATTGCTGAGTAGATTTTCTGTGGTAATGCAATTAGTCACTTAAGACTGCATGTGGGACTTAGCAAGAAAGCAAAATAAGTGTTAGCTATTATTGATGCCTATTCAGAAAAACAATGAGAATCTTGCAAAGCTTTAGAATTCAATGCTGTATGTATTCCTAGACAACAGATCCCACTCTTTAAACCACATGAAGACTTATTTCTTCCCTCCTCATCTACTATTCACCCACTGTCTACCTGTATCCTCAGAAGTATTTTAGCCCCAAGTTCTCTGCTTTGACCTTTCCTTAATAAGATAATTTTATTCTTTGACATTAGCCTCTGGTGGTTTTGAAACTTCATCTGAAATGAAAATTTGATTGTACCCATTAACAACATCTCAGGCCCTAAATCATCTTTGGGCAATTATATACCCAAGAACCCTACTGATTGCTTCTGAGCCGAGTGGCACATGGCCAATGATGGACAGGCAAGTTTCTTTATTTTGCAGGCCCAGTTCTGTACATCAGAAGAAGTGTGTGGCACAATGGTAAAATATATTTGTATCCCTATGCTCCAAGCTAAGGTCTAACTTTCCTGTAAAAGGAACGTTCTCTGAGGCAGGAGGTAGTCATGTCAGGGCATATGTGCCTGAGATGAAGGGGCTTTAGAATCATTGCCCAGGAATCACAGGGTTCTATGAGAATGGCACTTGAGAACACAGGGTGGCTGAGAGTGTGGCTTCTCAGTCTTTCTACTTGCCATCTATGTTTTCCATCTCTTACAAAGTGATTCAGCACAGATATTTTGAAAAAGCCAGTTGAAGTTAATTGTTAAGTTGAATGTTATGAAGCCTACAAAACCTTTAGCTATACCACATTTTTAAGTTGGGAAAATTGAGGTCAGGAAGATAAGATAAGCCATTTTTACTTCATGCAATGAATATATACTGAGATTCTCCTGCTCTGTATTTTACTAAACTATGGAGACAGAGGATGCTGTGAACACCCAATGGACTCAGGAAGGCACCAGCTTACAGAAACACTGATGACCTTGTCTATTCAGTCTGGACAGTAGAATTCTGCCCCTCAATATAAATCCTCCTTCTGACTCTCTTTACTATACTTTCCTTAAGAATACATACTGAGCCTGCCTTTGTGTTATTTTGGTTTATATATGTACTATTCTTTTCTCTAGCTTCTAAGACACAGCACCACTGATTAGAGGTTAGGCGAATAGTTCCAAAGATTTAAATACAAATTTAAAGGTTTGTTCTCTCTCTCTCTCTCTCTCTCTCTCTCTCTCTCTCTCTCTCTCTCT
>JADRCD010199869.1:48684-65276 GCA_019843815.1 Montemys delectorum
TGTGTGTGTGTGTGTGTGTGTGTGTGTGTGTGTGTGCGCGTGCATACATATACGTGTGTGTGCTTATGGAGACCTGTATCTGTACTTGGTAGTTGGCTACACCACTTGGGCTATCTCACTGTGCATACCTGCCCAGCAGCTACACACACACACACACACACACACACACACACACACACACACACAAATACATATACATATACACACCAGTTAATTTTAAAATGCCTTGGCTAGCTCAAACGCTGAACAGTTCTAATCCTCCCCATGGCTAGCACACATATTTCCCTTCTATAATCCTGGCTTAATACCCTCTAATTCTGTATTTTATCTTTGTTGCCCTGCTCCTTTTGGATGACTCCCCAGTCTTTGCTGTCCAAGATGCTTCTGGGCATCTCTTCTAGGGGCCGCATTCCTTGTCACCTACACTTCAGATGATTTTCCTTCTGCAGCTCTAAATCTGATCTGACTCCCTCCGAATCATGGAGATTCCCCCCTGCTTTCTTCCAGTTCCTAGATCATGCATATCTAAAGATCTTGCATCAGTCTACCTGCCCAGGCATTAGCTGTTGACTCTTTGTTAATCAATCAAAAACCAATTGGGGACAAAGACCTTCAGAATTTGGACAAGCAGATTCCTGATTTTGGGAGCCAGATTAATTCAAAGCATTAGAACCAATCCCTAACAGAGACCAGGTACTTTTGGTGCTCTGTGTGTTTGAGCCATTGCTCCCCTATCCCCAATGGATGCTAAACAGACTTAGTCTTCATGACAGAGTAAGAAGTGTTCCTAACCTTTGTGCCATTCTTCCAATCCTGGATAGCCAGGTTTAAACTTTGTTAAGAGAGAGTCACTTCGTGGCCTTGGAAGTTGTCACATCTATGTGCAGAAGAGATTTAAGACTGACCTCACTTTAAAGTAGACTCTTATACTTGCTGAAAAACATTTGTCGCAATATCACACTATAGACTAGACAATTAATCAATAATTAGTTAATTGCAATAGAAATAGAATCCTCTCTATAGTACTTTATAACCAAAACCATAATTTTGCATTGAAAAACTAGGTTCTGCTGAAATCCTCATCTACAGTATAGCTAAGGGGCAATGCCTTGTTCCACATCCAGGCAAATGACATTCATCAACCTGATTCTGAAATTATTTTCTTTATCCTGTTCAATATCATCACAAGATGAGTGAAAATCTCAATGGTACAATGATGTATTTCCCACAGGGTATGTGTTAATTATCCTTCTAATCTGTGACAAAATTCCTGACAAATAGCTGAAGAAATGAAGGCTTTATTTTGTTCACAAATTCAGAGGGTTCAGTCCACCATGGAAGGGAGGACATGATGAGCAAGGTCACCTCATACCAGAGACAGTAGATGCAAAGAGAAGAGATAAAGAAGGGATGAAGGAAGAAAGAGTACTAAGGACACACAGAGTGTTCTACATCCACATCTGTACTATACCTTTGTATATCTATACCTGCAGCCCCATCACATTTATATTCTTGTTTCTATCTACATCTATATCCTGAACAAAAGGCCTAGCCAAGGTGGACTGAGACAACCCAGACTGATCAATGCAGATGACATTTCCAATCTTGATGATTTAGTAGGCAGCCTTCAGAACTGTTATCTTTTCTGAAACAAAGTGAGGGTAGTATGGTGGAGTGAAGTTACCTGCTTTTTGGGATTCAAACTCTAGCTTATACCCCTAACTACTGTACAATCTTGAGAAAGTTGTTTTCTGAGCTTCTCAGTATTAATGTGCAGGGTAGAGGTGCTGATAGAAGTGTACGATGGTTGTAAAGGGTGTCGGCATGTTTGGAACAAATGAGAGAACTGGTAGAATGAAGCAAACAGCCTCCAAGAACTTGTATATAAAGTCCAGGAATCAGGTAAAAGGATTTTTGCGTTGTTTTGCTCAAATTAACTTTTATTACTTTGTTACTGTGGAAGCTCCCCAAGCACCTGTCCAGCCTCTCTACCATGTCACTCTATCATATGGGCTCATGTTTTAAAGAATGCTCTATCTTTATTTTCAGATAGTTGAGCCTTAGTTTACAACAAGGTAGACTCAGGAGTTCAGCAAATCTCAGGCTGGTGAAAAGGACAATGCAGTTTCAAAGGAAAACAGGAAGAGATAAGACTGAAGACCAATTGAAATCTTCACTATATATCAAAGCTTAGTCTGGGAGATCGGCTAGGAAAATACAACATCTGATAGTGCAGTAAAAGACATGATAATTGCTGATCTAAATATTTAAGTACATGTTTAGAAGTTTAATTTAGAAGTTTAATTAAATGGGAAGCAAGGCTATCCTTTATGTCTACTTGTGAATATCTAAAATTTACCATATCCCCACTTTATAGCCATGCATTTCAATTTTATAGTAAATGAATCTAATCAATGGCAAATGCTGTCCTACATAGAACAATATTATTTCTTTAGTAGTCCTATGGAAAGAATGTAATAAAAAACATTGAATTTAAAAATTTTTGAAATTATAATAACATTAAATAGTCTTTCCTTGATTTCCTTCCTGTAAAACTTCCCAAATTCATGAGTGGGACACACCTTTTTCTTCTATATTCTATGTGGAGCAAAGCATCTTTCAAAGTTCAAAGTCAGATACGTAAGAATGCATCCTCATTGAGCCTCACTTGGAAGGGGAAATGGAATGGGTATGGAAGGTAGATGGAGGAAGGGAGCTGGGTGGGATAGGGGATCCAGAGGGGAGCAGGGTGTGGTCAGGTGTGGGGAGAAGTGGGGGGGGGCAGCGGGGATGGCAGGATGGTAGGATGGCCATGAGAATGAATGGAAATCTTCAACTTAGCAGTGGAGGTAGCAGATATCTCCAGGAAGGGAGGGAAACCTGAGATAGAGGAGCCACCCAAGAATCAAAGGGGGTGTCCTTAGCTGTGACCCACAGCATTGGCGATGTGGAGCCTGGAAGGTTGCCTCCTGTGGCCAGGCAGAAATCCCTAGTGGAGTGGTAGAGATAGCAACCTACCCACAAAACTTTCCACCCAAAACTTATCCTGTCTGAAAGAAAAGCAAGGATTGGGGATGGAGCAGAGATTGAAGGAATGAACAAAAAGTAACTGGCCCAATTTGAGACCCATTCCATGGGCAAGAACCATTCCCTGACACTATTAATGACACACTGTTATGCCTGCAGACAGGAGTCTAGCCTGGCCTCTGAGAGGCCCAACCCACCGACTGACTCAGACAGATGCAGATACCCACAGCCAAACAGTGGGTAGAGCTTGGGGACTCTTATGGAAGAATAGGAGGAAGGATTGTGGTCTCAAAGGGGATAAGAACTCTACAGGATGACCAACAGAGTCAACTAATCTGGACCATTGAGGCTCTCAGAGACTGAACTACCAGCCAAAGAACATGGGCTAGGTCTAGGCCTCCCACACATATGTAACAGATGTGCAGCTTGGTCTTCATGTGGGTCCTGAATAACTGGAACAGAGACTATCCCAATAGCTGCTGCCTGCATATGGGATATGTTCTTCTAGCTTGGATGCCTTGTATGGCTTAAGTGGAAGAGGAAGCATCTAGACTCACAGAGACCTGAAGTGCCAGAGTGAGAGGATACCCAGGGGCACCCTACCTGCTCAGAGGACAAGGGGAAGGTGGAGAGGGTAAGGACTGTGGGGCGGGAAGGGTAACCAGAAGCAGGGCAGTAAGCAGAATGTAAAATGAATAATTAAAAATTTAATTAGAAATGAATGCATCTCCAACACTTTTCTCTCATTAATAGGTCTGACTCATTTTACTATAGACACTGCATTTCTTGACTATTCCCTTTGCTAAATTTGTAGTTGGTCTCAGCTCTGAAATCCTATAGGATTTAGCATTTGTTTACAATGGGTCATTATAGAAATGGGAAGACTTGCATTGCACCATACGTGCATGTTTCTCAAAACTCCTCTGTACCTATGAATTCATTTTGTTTTTTTCATCAGCCTGTCAAACAAGTAAGGTTATTATTTTTAGTTATTTTATTTCTCCTTAGAAAACAGATCCAGCCCTCAGGAACACACATGCAAATGTTTTATGTTGTAGATATGAAAAAGAACTATCTAATTTGTGGTCAAGTGTAGACAAAAATGCAGGCTTGGTTCTCTCTGATCCCTCCTAAGCTGAGTTCCCCCTACTTTCTCAGGTACTACTGTGCCTTTAAAAGGTTCATTTGTGAATATAATCACCTCCAGATGGCCCTCTGTACACTCATACACCTTCTTATCAGCAAGCTTCTCATTCCCATTACCATAAGCACAAAACTGCATTTTATTAACGAAAAGTGTGTTCAGCATTAAATAGCTCATCAGGAGTATTAGTTAAATACAGTAGACCAGTAGACATGTCACTGTGTGTACAAAATATGTACCTCTCTGATTCAGATAAGAGAGCTTCTGCAGTAGCTATCGCTATCTGATGAAAGGCCATCACCCAGGACAAACTGGTCAAAGGAAGCGTCATTAGCGCAAAGGAGCTGCATCTGTTTCTCTTGCAGATAGCCTGTGAACTCTGGATCGATACACTGTGCTTCAACGTGAGAGAAACAGAGATCTCCAGGACTGCACACTGGCACTAAGAACCTTGACTTGACGAGGACTTCACATTCTGTTCCAGCGAGAGCTTATCTGGGCTCTCCATAAGGTTGTTCAAGCGTCAATACTGGATTCATCCTTATGAGAACAAGTGCTAATAAAAAATTCTCTCTCTTGGAAAGAAGAGAAGAGACACATGCCCAGTAATCTTTCCTTGAAGCAAATACGTCAGAAAACTTGTAATGGTGAGGTTTTTTTCCTTTCCTTTGAAATATATGCAAATTTTTAAAAACTTAAGCCTCTTGTTAGCTTTACAATCTTGGAATCTCTCTCTTAAGAACCCAGGACATGTAGTTAAGAAAAGCGGCCCTCTTATATTCCAGTTTCTGTGAAAACATAGGAGCTTAACTTGAGTATGAGCTTTACTTCACGTTCCCAAACTACCTGTTATAAACCCACAAGAAGTTTGTATTTCGTTAGCATAAAGCCAGCTTCGAGTGCAGATGACCACCTCTCTATTTCGTGAACGGAGGATGAGCTAGATGTGAGAAATAATGTTAGAAGTCCTCCTGCACGGGGGCAAGGCATTATCTTGAGGACAAGTGTTAAACAGAGTGTGTCTACTCAACTATATAGAAGGTCGAGATTTCTTTCTGTTCTTGGGGCCTCATGAAGGGTGGCCTGTGATAAGGACTACATTCTTCTTTAAGCTTACTCAATAATAAAACTGCTTTCCTTGCTTTACTTTGTGGAGAGGAGTTCTGGTTGATGAGTTTATTTTAAATTATATTTCTCATTAATATGGATGCCTTAAATGAGAAAAAAAAACCTTACTAAGAGGTCATGGATATATTAATGTTGATCTGTAAAGCCTTTTTCTGTCTTTTCTGTTCATATTTCTTATTGGCAAGTGGCATTAAAAATAGTATGTATAATACAGGGCCTCTAGTTAAGCTGTATGTCTGTGACCACCGTAAATTTCAAGGTAATATTTCATCTAATTTCTTTCATTTAACACCCTCAACCTGCTACAAGTGTTTATTGCACAAAAATTGATTAATAATAAGCAGAATGGAATAGCATCAAAGTTCTTTGCTGCCATTGAAATTGGATATTGGTCATTTGCCAGACTTTTAAATCCTTTTCTTTGTGATCATAAGAACTGGGCAATTAAGCATTTAGTTCAAGCTTGATCACATCAACTCATGTTGAGAAACTGAAATAAGGTCCTTTGGGTTCAGAACACCTCATTTTGAGACTATTTTCATAATATTTGATTATCTTCATATATGATATCTCTCAGGAAAGAGGAAAACCCATCCAACTGACTTGAGTTTTCATCTTCCTGATTTTACTGTCTTCCTTCATGTCTATATGTCCTCTTCTATGGATTCTTTTGTTTTTCTGAAGCAATTAACATTTGCATCTTCCGTTCCCTGATTATTAATTTAGTTATTTTTAAGAATTGCATTTTTTTGGGAGTCCACTGACTCACCTTGCAACATTTAAGGACGAGGGTAACAGGCAATGCTTAGTCTGTATATATACTTTTTAAAGTTGTTGATTGCTTGTGGTCATGGGGTGTCAGAAGCATATATTTAGCAAAGTTACAACATACTCAGGAAAGAATTGGTGCTAATTTCACCAAGCTCTGTTGGTGAGAAAATAAACCTTATACAGCTTAGACTAGAGATGCAAGAGTCTTATGTAAGATGGAGCAATCAGTAGACTTAATATGGAGCAATGAAAATGATGGTTGGCCCTTTAATCCCAGCACTTGGGAGGCAGAGGAAGGTGGATTTCTGACTTCCAGGCCAGCCTGGTCTACAGTGAATTTGAGGACAGCTGGGGCTATACAAAAGAAAAAGAAAAAGAAAAAAAAAAGATGGTTGGGAGCTGACACTGGACCTAATTTAAATAAAACAATACACTAGAGGTGAGGTTTTGAAGATTGAAGATGTTTTTATAACTTACCTCTTCCTGTGTTCAATACATACAACTTCTCCCATATGTATGCATACACAACACACTCATATATTGCATATACACTCACTCAGAAATAAAAAAATACAGTAATATAAAAATAAAACATAAAGTCTGGTAAAACTTATAAATCTTTACAATATTCAAATAAAGTTATTGTGTAATCAGGACTTCAAATTCTCAAATCACAAAAAGCCCCAGTTTCTGAAATTAAATTCCTAATTCATGTTATTTTTAATCAAAGTCCCAAGAGGATTTCCCATGGACCTTTATGAGTTGATTATAAAGTTTACATAGAACATATGATCAAGAATATCTGGGAAAATTTAATGAAGAGTAAAATATAACATTCAGTTAAAATCAAGACGGCCAGATATCAAAGAATTATTGTTATGTTTTACTAATTTGAACAATGTACTATTAATACATAGATGGAAATGTGGGCTACGCTGGGAATCTTGTACCCAGACAGTATGTTTTCAGACTGCCTAGATGGCAGAAGTAAAGCCACAGATCAAATGAAAACTATCAGTGTTTTCAAGGGTTTTCAGTGAGTTGGACCATGGAGAGTCTCAGAGGCTGTCTGGAGATGCAAAATTTGATATAATTGGCAAGAGCTGCTATAATTCAATCCACTGAGACTGAAAAATGAAAAACAATTAGTGATTTCAAGGGTGGTAAGTGTGTGGAACCATTGACATTCCTGCAGGCTGTCTGGAGATGTAAAACTTGATATAATTGACAAAAGCTGGGGAAGGAATGCATAGATTATGACCTGTGTTTTAAAATATTCATTGAAGCATCACTTATAATGGTGAAAAAGACATAGGAGACAACATAAATGACCATTAAAAGGAAAAAAAGAGAAATCAATTCTAGGATTCTCATGTAACAGAATCTTCACAATGATTAAAATTAATGAACTAGACATAAATGTATCCATGTGAATAAATCACAAAAATGTAAAATTAAGTACAGAAAGTAAATTGGAAAAGAATATCATTATAGTTTGGGAACTGTAAAATGAAGGCATTGTGATCAAATTAGGGGCACAGTACACTTAAGGAGCATCTGAAGGAGAAGGGTATATGTGCATCCAGACCACAATATAGATCCAATTCCTGATAGAAGTCAATAAGCAAGGGTACCCACTCCAGGAGTCCTGTGTTGTGCAGAATGGGATGCATTAGTAACACTCCTAAGTCACTGGTTAGCAGCAGCTTATAGGAAGTGTGGTATAGGGCACCAACTATGCCAACTAGGCCTTTATGATCTATTAATACAGGAGGCCTGAGCAGCACACTTTCATAGCTACCACAAACAGAATGACTCAGTTTATGTAAAATTGAATCCTATAATATATTTTTATCATTTGTTTATGATTTTATATATGAATGTATATACAGAAAAGTATGGGGTGCAGGAACATGACTTACCATAAAGCTCAGCTTCAGGGGATGGAATGTAGATCTCAGGAGAGCACTTGATAGCACTGGCAAGGTTCTTTTTATCCACCAGTGTGTGCATACAAACACACACACACACATACACACACACACACACATATATATATATACATATTAAATAAATCTATATTATGCATATATGGGGGGAGAGAGGGACAAGGAGAGGGAGAGGGAGGGGGAGAGGGAGGAGTCAAATGCACGATATTGGTTGAATATTCTATAGGTGTGAAGTAAGGAAAAAAAGGACTCAGGTGGCTTTACTATATAAAGTTTTATTATTCTAAATCCAGAAGTGATTATATTAATATTTGCTATATTAACCTATTTGTCAGTGTCCTGATATATTTAGAATGACAGTATTCTATAAATATACTAATGGCAGTATACTAATAAAGCTAATGGTTTTAGGAAGCAATGACCCATCTTGAAACATGGACCAAGGAGTATAATGCGTGCTCAAGTTAGGGGCTTGTCCGAAAGCTATTGTGACACAATGAAGGTGAAGGTGATCCTGTCCAGGGGCTTGAGATGGGATCCTGAGGCTTCTACAATCCGATGAGGGTGTACAAAAAGTAGTTTGGGAAATACTATTTTAATAGAAAAGTAAAAAAAAAATATGTTGCAGATGTATACAAAAGTTAGTTTTCACTTGTGACAACAGATAATGCAAGTTATGTGGATGACTAAATGCAGAGTAAGATCAGCTTCCTTCCCATTTAGGATGTTCAGAGTAAGATTTTTAGAACTGTAGTTACAGAGTAACCTGTCACACAATTGCAGTGCCCGAGGCAAAGATGAGGCTAGAGGGAGGGAAGAAACAATCAATGCCTTGCCTATTTCTCTGTCATCATTTCCTTATTAAAATATTTGATTACTGAAAAAGCATTTTACAGAGACATCTAAGAGTTTTAACACATTCTATTTTAATTTAAAGTTTTGAAACTAAGGACAACAAATACCGAAGGAAGTTTTATAATTTTTGAACATCTGGCAAACTCACTAAGACGCCTTCAGTGTCCTGGATGATTCTTTCTCAATTCAACCTCTCATCACATCACCGACCCATTGTACAGTGCTCCAGGGACAGGCCTCTCAAATTCTAAAAAAGCATTTTGAGATCATTCTTTAAAAAACAACAACGAGGGCTGGAGAGATGGCTCAGTGGTTAAGAGCACCAACTGCTCTTCCGAAGGTCCTGAGTTCAAGTCCCAGCAACCACATGGTGGCTCACAACCATCCGCAATGAGATCTGACTCCTTCTTCTGGAGAGTCTGAAGACAGCTACAGTGTACTTACATATAATAAATAAATAAATCTTTAAAAAAAACCAACAACAACGAATGTCAGGGCCAGTAAGCAGGAGAGGTTGGGGTGGTGAGCAGGGGGAAGGAGGAGGAAACAGGGCTTTGTTTTTGTTTTTGTTTTTATTTTATTTTATTTTGTTTTATTTTTTGGAGGGAAACCTGGGAAAGGAGATATTGTATGACATGTAAATAAAGAAAATATCTAATAATAAAAAAAAGCAACAAAAATATTTCATGTGTGCTGGTATTTCTTGGACATTTATGTACACCATGTACACGCAGTTCCCACAGAGGCCAGAAGATGACATTAGAACTCAGGTAACTGAAGTCACAAATGATTGTGAGCTGCCATGTGGGTGTTGAGAACCAAACCTGAGTCTTCTGCAGGAGTGGTGTGTGCTCTTAACTACAAAGTCTTCTTTCTAGCCCAAGACGTTTCTTATTTTGGAATGTTCACATATGATGATCATCTTATCCTTTATTTCTTCCACTTTTCATGAAGTGACATAATTTATTTTAAAAATTGACTAAACATTTTTCTTTTTACAGGGTTTCATAGATACTAGATAAGTCCATCTTATATTTTAGAATCATATCTCTGGAAGATCAAATTTTGAATAATCTATAAATATAAGTCTGATTGAGAATACACATAGAATTTGCCAAAGAAGTTAAGCACATGGCAAATAAGCCTACAAGAAGACATTGAAGAAGATTATCTAGTTGGGAAATGCCAACTAAAAGCACAGTTATATGGTACCATATTCTCCCTAGAATACAAAACATTAAAATGATTGGTTGTATCTAATGTTGGTAATGATGTGGAACAACTAGAACTGTATGGCAGTTTTGGGAAATAATTTTGCAGTTTCTTAAAATGTCAAACATATACATACTGTGAGACTCAGCCACTCTACTTTTAGGTGTTTATATAAATAAAATGAAACAATAGGTCAAAAGAAGAGAAAACAAAACCTATACATATCTTCATAACAAGTTATTTAAAATGGTCTCAGACTAGAATTAGCTTAAATATTCATGAACACATAAAGGGTTAATAAAAGCAGTGAACAGTTAATGATGAATACTCAAAAATGAGATGTTGATTAAATGTAATAAAATAGAGACCCATAAATATACTGACCCCTCCTTCAATTTACTAAACTAATTCTAGCAGCTAGGTATTGTAAGTATTGAAGGGGGTTCTCTGGGAGGAGTTGGGGTACAAAAGGGAAACAAGAATGTAATCTAATTCTATTTACTTAAAATATGTTTTTAAATATTAACAAATTCAGATAAATTGAAATCATGTATTTTTTCTCATCATAATTAAATACAACTTAAATCAATAAATAAATACTTTACAAGGAATTGATATTTCTTATATAAACTTTTACTCAAATTCCCATAATCATCTGTGTATGGAATTTTACTCTTTCTTTTATTTTAAATGTTAAGTTTTGATCACAGGGTTTTGTGCTAGGCCACTAGTAATACCTCTGTCATTCAATAATATCTCTAATTCCTATCTATTTCTTATAGGAACATTAGTTATTGCATCATGTACTCTGATACTCTGTTGTTATGGGAATAAACATGTAGGATTCTGTCCTCAGGATGAATTGATCCTTTTAACAACACAAAATGACATCATGTACCTGATTCTATTCTTTGTTCTGAATTTGATGTTTTTAAAAAATTATAGCCTAATGAGAAAGAACATGTAACATTTACATTTCTTGTCTGGGTTACCTCACTCAGTAAAGTCTTTACTAAATCCATCCATTTATGTGCAAAGTTTATTTTTTTTCATCTTTCTTTACAGCTGAGTAGTATTCCACAGTATATATGTGTCACATTTCATTATCCATTTGTCATCTTAAGGCCATTTAGGATGTTTTTATTTCCTAGCTATTGTAGAAAGAGCAGAAATGATCATGACTGAGCAAATATATGTGAAATAGGTTGTCACGTCCTTTGGGCATATGCCAAGGAGAGGTGAAAGGTACGTCCATATTACCGAATACACCATGAACTTGTACTTCAGACACAGGGTCTAGAGGTCTGTGAGCTGGAGTTGACCTGAAGGTCTCAGAACTACATTTCTTGGTATCAGAAGATACAATGCAAACATCTAAAGGAGGGAATCAAGCAACAGCTCCACCTAGCTATGATGCCTATGAATCACAACATCAACCAGCATGAAATGATAACCCTAAGTATACAGCAATGCCATGCATATCTTGTAACCAACAGTTCTCTAATTGGATTTAAGACCTACTCAAGAAGAGTGAAACCATTCCTGTGACTAGAAACCTAACAAACTACTCAGTGCTAGTAAAGTTATTGTTATTGGACAACTATGCTGGATTGAATAAGATTGCCCCATAGGCTCAAGGATTTGACTGCTTGGTCACCAGGGAGTGGCCCTGTTTGAAATAATTAGGAAGCATGGCCTTGATGGAGTAGGTGTGTCCTTATTGGAGATTGTTACTG
The DNA here is from genome assembly GCA_019843815.1 of Montemys delectorum. NCBI lineage: Eukaryota > Metazoa > Chordata > Mammalia > Rodentia > Muridae > Montemys > Montemys delectorum. Next base: position 60,507 of record JADRCD010199869.1, read on the forward strand.
GGGGTGGGATTTGAGACTTCAAAAGACCAAACCAGGCTCAGTGTCTCCTTTCTCTTCTTGCTGACTTAGAACTCTTAGAGCTACTTCTCTAGCACCATCTCTGCCTGCACGTTATCATGCTTCTCCACCACAAAGACAATGAGCTAAACCTCTGGAACTATAAAAGACCCTGACTTAAATGCTCTGTCTGTCTGTGTAAACCTTTGGAACTATAAACAAGCCTGATTTAAATGCTCTGTCTGTCTGTCTGTCTGTCTGTCTGTCTGTCTGTCTGTCTCTGTTTGTCTCTCTCTTTCTCTCTGTCTCTTTCTGTCTGTCTCTGTTTCTCTCTGTCTGTTTCTTTCTGTGTGTCTGTCTGTCTCTCTGTCTCTGTCTCTCTCTGGTAAAAATATCTCATTGGCCTTAAAAAGGCAGCTAGATCCATTAACCAGTCAGCCTAAGAAATCTACGTGTCTCTGCCTTCTTAGTCCTGAATCTGCAAATCTAATCTATGCCACTGAACACACACACACACACACACACACACACACGCACGCACGCACGCACGTGCACACACACACACACACACACACTCATTGGTTCTGAGTAAAAATCTGAGGTTCTTGTACGTACATAATGAACATTTTACTGACTGAGCTTTCTTCCCCTCTCCATAGTATTTCTCTTTAAGTTAATACAAGGTATTTTCAAATAATATACACCACACCATGCATTATTTAAAGCACATATATAAAAATTATACTTAACATTTTCCTTTTTCCAGATTTTGTGCCACATATACTATATATTTTACTTCTATGTATTACAAACCCATTACATTGTTATTGTTTTTCTTTAATGAGATATTTTAGTGAGATCTTAAAATGAAAGTAAAGGTATTTAATGTTTATTCTGGTTGTTACTGTTTCCAGTGTTTCAAACATTCATGTTGATGTAGATTCCGGCTATAATGTTCTTTCTGTCTCAGAAACTTTTTAAAACCATGTTTTTGAGCTATGGGTCTGTTAGTTCTGAGTTGCTTGAGCTTTTATATAAAAATGTCTCTTTTTTTGTTGTTTATGACAGATTTTTGGGCGAGGGCAGGAATGGAATTAGCATTTGACAGTTTTGTTTATCTTTCACTAATTTAACCATGCTTTTTTGCTATTTTAATTATAGGCTGTATTTTCCTGCTACTTTGTATGCCTGTTTATTTCTTTTTATTGAATAATAATCATGGGGGATTTTAGTGATATGTGTTTTTGTGCCTCTAAGTATTTCTGTGTTGTATTATGAGGTGTATTTTTTTAAAACCCTGAGTTATTTGAAGAGTTTTTCTTTTTTCTTTTTTTCTAGAAAACTAAAGCAACACTTGTTCTAGCATGTTTTGTTCACTATGAATAGCTGATACCTTTTTCATCCACTACATTTTTAATCTTTTCCTCCAAGCTTGCACAAAGAAAATCCATGTCTAGTCCTGTGCTCTCTCTTGGTAGTTTCTGCTTCTCACAGCTGTTGCTTTACTCATCTCAGAGTAGTCTCACATTTGTCTTTTAGGAATCATGGATATTTGAGGGGAGCTCCTGCAGATCTCTGAAGTCCTCTCTCTGCAGCCCTCCCCTCTCCCACTTTACTTTTTCTTTTTTATTAGATACTTTCTTTATTTACATTTCAAATATTATTCCCTTTCCTGGTTTCCCCTCGGAAAACCCCCTTATTGCCCCTCCTGCTCACCAACCCACTCACTCCTGCTTCCTGGCCCGGGCATTCTCCTATATTGAGGCATCAAGCTCGCCAGGACCAAGGGCCTCTCCTCCCTTTGATGACCAACAAGGCCATCCTCTGCTACAAAAGCAGCTGGAGCTATGGGTCCCTCCATGTGTACTCTTTGGTTGGTGGTTTAGACCTTGAGAGTTCTGGAGTACTGGTTGGTTCATATTGTTGTTTCTCCTATGAGGCTGCAAATCCCTTCAGCTCCCTGGGTTCTTTCTCTAGTTCCTCCATTAGGGACCCTGTGCTCAGTTCAATGGTTGGTTGAGAGCATCCACCTCTGAATTTGTCAAGCACTGGCAGAGCCTCTCGGGAGACAGCACTATCAGGCTCCTGTCAGTAAGCACTTGTTGGCATCCACAATAGTGTCTGGGTTTGGTAACTGTATATGGGATGGATCAACAGATGGGGCAGTCTCTCGATGGCCTTTCCTTTGGTCTCTGCTCCACACTTTGTCATTTTAGTTTGTCTTATCCATTCCCTAATTTAGTCCCTATTCTTCATCATATTTCTAATATGTTCAGGTTTGCTCTTGCCAAATAATTGTGTGTTCTTTAGTTCTCTGATTTGTCAGTTCTCTGTTGATGCGCACCCAACTCCTCCTCAGCTGACTGGCTGAGAATGATATGACTGTTTTATTATCTCTTATAGTTTCTTCAGATTAGAAATTAACTGAAAGTTGAAATAGTTTTTCTCTGTTCTATGATGCTTGGGTTTTTAACTAAATAATTCAAAGGTTGAGAGCTAGGATCATGTTAAAACTCAGTTGCTAGTATGTCTGGTGGTTTATGCTAGTGTTGACTGTGAACTTGTTCACCTAGACATAATCACATACCCTCTGTATTTGGTTTAGGTTTCTTTACAGTATAGTGATTGCATTCAAAATACATTATATCATGAGAGGGAGCTGGATAGAAGCCGTTGTTTGGTTTATGATCTCAGGATTGAAGACTAAATGCCCATGGAATTCTATTGTTTGATAAAATTCTCTCCAGATTCAGAGATTTACATTTTTAGTGACATTGTATTAAAAATATAGTTAGAGAAGAATATATATCATTTGGTAAATATTAAGGCGAGTCCAACTTCAGTAATTGTAATCTACCATATGAGGTTTCTGTTTTACTTTTATCTATGTCTTATTAAGGTTTTTGTTTGTTTGTTTGGCTTCTACTATTGGTTTCAACATTATTCTTTTGTTTGTTTGTTTTTGCCTACCAATTGATTTAATTTGTATGGATAGAAAAGTATTGCTATGAATTTTTAGAATTCATTGATGTGTACTGAGTACTGCATAATAAGGAGAGAAGACATACTCTGTTTTTGTTCTGAGCAAAAATACAAACAACTCACCAAATTACAAGTGGCCAAAATTTTATTTTATGTTTGTTAAATACTTCCTTTAGCAATCAAATTTTACTCTTCTTTCTTCCTTTCCTTCTTTGTTTCTTTCTTATTTTTAAATTTATGTCTGGTTCTTGAGAAGTAAGAGTGAAATGCTTAATTTCATAAAGACTTCAGACCGTCTGGGGCTGAAGAGATGGTTCAGTAGTTAAGAGCTCATTCTCACAAGGGCTTTGTGTTCAGGACTCAGCACTCACATTTGGCTACTTGCAACTATCTGTAGCTCCAGTTTCATGGGATCTGGTGCCTCTGGCATCTTTGGGCACCTGTAGTCATGCTTACACAATACTTCACGAACATGCACATAATAATAAGTAAATGATAAATCTTAAAACCAGAGAGCCTAGATTGGATAAAATTTGGCATAACTTTCAAGTAATGTGTAAATTGAATAAAAGGGATTACCTGTATCCTATGTTATGTTGTAAAATTAGAAGGTAATCTAAAATTAAGTTTAATTTATAGGCTAAATAATATTAGAGTTAGAGGTTAATATTATCTCATTGGAAAAAGAAGTAAATGAGTCATCCATCAAACATGCAGTGAATTTTCAAGATTATTGAAATTTTTAAGTTGTTTCTAAATATTAAAGTAATTTTAAAAAGTATCCAGATCTTCCATTTTTCTTCTTAATTATTCTTGTCTTTCTGTCCTGGGGTTTGTTTAAGAAAACATTAAGTACATGGATTTGGCATACTGCTTGAAGAAATACATTCACTTCTGTTCCAATTAAATAAGGACATTTGTGATAAATTAGAAAGGAGGTAATTTTCTGAATTCCATAAGATTATATCTGATATTGATGTTCTTAACCATTCTGATTGGTGTGAAGTGGAATCTCAGGTCTGTTTTAATTTGTATTTCCCTGATGACTAAGGATGTTGAACATTTCTTTTAGTGCTTCTTGGCCATTTGATATTCCTCTGTTGAGAATTCTCTGTTTAGTTTGGTACCCCATTTTAAAATTGGGTTATTTAGTTTTTGGAGTCTAACTTCTTATATATTTTGGATATTAGCCCTCTATTGGATGTATGGGTAGTGAAGATCTTTTCCCAATTTTTAGGCTGCAATTTTGTCCTATTGACAGTGCCCTTTGCCTTACAGAAGCTTTCCAGTCCCATTTATCATTTTTTGATTATAGAGTCTGAGACATTGGTGTCCTGTTTAGGAAAATTTGCTAATGCATTTGAGGCTATTTGCTTCTCTTCTCTTAGAGTTTTTTTTTTTTATCTGATTTTAGTTTGAGGTCCTTGATCTACTTGGACTTGAGCTTTGTACCAAGTGGTAAATATGGATCAAATTGCATTCTTCTACAAGCATCAGTTAGATCAGCACCATTTGTTGAAGATGCTTTCTTTTCTCCACTGTATGGTTTTGGCTTCTTTGTCAAAGATCAAGTGTCCATAGATGTGTGAGATTATTTCTGGGTCTTCAATTCTATTCCATTGTTCCACCTGTCTATCTCTGTACTGATACCATGCAGTTTTTTTCTTTCTCTCTTTCTTCTTTCCTTCCTTTCTTCTTTCCTTCCTTCCTTCTTTCCTTCTTTCCTTCCTTTCTTTCTTCCTTCCTTTCTTTCTTTCTTTCTTTCTTTCTTTCTTTCTTTCTTTCTTTCTT
>JADRCD010199871.1:0-18490 GCA_019843815.1 Montemys delectorum
TTATTGCCAATTTCCATTCACTCTCCTACCCTGCTCTCCTAATCTCTACCTACATCTGATCCTCCTGACCCCAGTCCTCTTCCCATGCCCTCCACATCCAGGTCCCTCCCTCAGCCACCTCTAATGACTGTTTTAAGACCTATTCCCTGTGTTTATAGCTTGGAATATATGTCAATACACATTTTATTTACTGATTCTATGATGATTGGGATTTTCTTGCATGTGATCAAGTTTATTTCGTTGTTTAAGATGTATTGTTATAAAGTCAAAGCAAATCACCATGACATTGTCTGACAATGTAATGATTTTTCATTACAATTGATTTGTGATGTTTTAGATTTGAGAGAATGCTTCTGACAGTATCGCCCCTACCCCGCACACATTCATATACCCAGACATAAACTGTTCACAGAGGTGCTATCTTATTTATGTCAGTTCTGAAAAACAAAAAAGTAGTCTTTTATACCTATAAGGAATTAAAGAGAGTGGTTCGTTGTTGTAAATTGACATGATGAACCTACCGTCCTAGAAGCACTCTTGGCTTCCTTACTTCCTCGTGTGTGGACAGAGAAATCTAATTTAGGATTTAGAAGTAAGTGAATCCTTGCCATTTTATTTTCTGATTCATCATCTTACATAAGATAGACTTGGAGTTATATTCAAAATGATATTATGTAACTCAATGAAGCACAGCATAACCTGTCATATCCTAATATAATAAGATGTGATGGATTAGAAATCGTTTAAAGCAATCACTTTGTTTCAAGTTTGGTACCTGATATTGATTCACATGGATATTTATCCAGAATTAATTTTTGTAAGAGTGGCAGTGTTATCAGCATGGAGACTCCTCTGTAATCTTCACGTGTTCACTGTTATTTTTTGTTGTTGTTGTTATATTTTCTAAATCTCCATCAGTGCCTTAAATGGATCAAAAGACTCCTTGTCAAAAAAAATAATTGGCCTACATTTTCCTTTTACTTTATTTTCATACTTTGTGCACAGTTACATTTTAATTTTTCCAAAAAAGTACAGAAAAAAACTTCAGTCATTTCTTACCAAATTTCAACCATCAGAACAATGGTGATATGCCATACATAAAAGAAAATATTGAAAGTCTTGCAATTTCATTGGACTTAGGATGAAGTGAGAAAGGGAAAAAGTCTATACTCACAGTAATAACAAAATTATATTGATTCCCTTGGAGGAAAAGTTAAAAAGCAAACAAGAAAGCAATGCACCTTGAAATATTCTAAACCTCTTAGAAGGTAACTTTCTATATACAGTTCCTGAAAATATTGTATCGACACCACTACAAGCTATATTTCTTTGAATGGCACTTGACTACTTAGTAGATTGCTGTTTCCTACCAGGAATCAAGGCTTAAAAACATGCTGAAAGGATAGGAATTACATTTAGAGATTATTTTTTAATTTTAGTTTTCATTTGTTTTAGATTTTCTTTTCTTTTCTGCCCTTGCCATGGAGACTGAGAGCAGACCTTTCTCTGTGTGTGATAGTTAACAAATTAAAGCAGTTGTATCTCTTTCAATATGTCTGGAGTGTGCCAATTGCCTGACTCTCACCTGTTTTCGGTTGACTTCTTTGGTTTCCAAAACCTGATGTCTAATCGAAAGCCATTAGTGACACTGCCTTTCTCCACGAGTTCCATGAAGTATCAAAGCCTTAATATGTTTGACTTACAAATGTTATTTTCCTCTATACTTTGGATTTTGATACACTGACACATCATTATCACTACCACCATCATAGACTTTTATCCATATACATTATTCTTAATCTAATTAAGTAATATATGATAGACATGAATTGAATACATTCCGAAAATAATAAAATAGTTAAAGTACCAATCCATGCCAGATTTTATGTATAAATTATCAAGTACTAGAGCTTTCTTGGGAAGAAAGGACCATATAAAAATAAATGTCTTTGATGAGAGGTGAGAGCTTTACATATCTGATTATCATTTAGAATATGCTTAGAAATTGCTATTATTTAAGAAAATATCAGGAGAGAGTTTTCCTCTCATGTCTATAAGGTAGCATCCATGGGTAGGTAAATGGCTAAGTTTGCAGTACCCAGCATGATAGCTGTCCAGCAGATAGGGCTTTCCATTCAATTAGACTATTATTGGTTACTTGCAATATGCTAACTAGTTTTATGTCATCTTGACAGAAGCTAGAGGCATCTGAAAAGGGAGAGCCTCAATTGAGAATATGCCTCCAAAGATCTGGCTTTAGGGCATTTTCTTAATTAATACTTGATGGGGCATGGAGGGTGGCGGGAATCAGACCATTGTTGGTGGTGCTGTCCCTGGACTGATGACCTTGGGGGTTGTAAGAAAGATGGCAGAGTGAGATGCATAAGCAAAAACATCCCTTGCCTGCACATTAGTTGCTGACTCCAGGTTCCTGTCCTGTTTTGAATTACTCTTCTGATTTCTTTGAATGACAAAGGGTGATATTCAAGTCTGAGTCACATAAATTCATTCTCCTCAAATTGCTTTGGTTCGATCACAGTAATAATAACCCTACCCAAGAATACCCAATATAAAAATGCCGCTATTGTACCTTATTATATTTGACCTACTAATGTAATGTTTTCCACGGGCTTTGCAGCTGACTAGAACTGCCTATTGTTCCTCTCTTTGTAGCTTGAACAGCACCTTCTAATCATCGGAGAATGAGTCCTCAGCCAAAAGATTTCCAGATCAGGTGCAGCTTGATTCCTAGATGCTCTGTGACTGAAGTAAGAGATGGCTTCAGCAATGAGGCCCTATTTTCACATTCTCAGAGGCAACCAACAGCAACACATTCCCAGTTACCAACCTCACACCTAAGGCTTGGGAAAAATCATAGGAGAGATGGCAAAGAGATCATCAGAACCTGAAGTAGACGTCTACTCTGAGGGAGTGACTTCAAAATATGACAGAGAAGCTGCACCTCAACAATAAGGACATGTGAGTAAGATCAGCTAGTTGATATGACAACATGGACAGGGAAAATTCTACATGGTCAAACCTCTAGGGGGGAGAGGTAGGGTTAACTATTATCTGCAGAGATAAGAAGTGACAGTCTTTACAGCAACAAGCACATGGATAGGTTGTTCAATTACTGGTGGTCACTTTGGAACACATGTAAATATGAACAAAGGTAAATTGATTCACTAAATGGTAGACTTGCATGCAATTATACACATACACATAGACACATAGTAATATAATAAGAATAGGCTGTGAATTTGGATTTGGGATGGAAAGGGGGGTACACTGAGAATTTGGAGGGGAATAAAGATGGGTGAAAATGATGTAAATACAATATTCATGCTTGAAGTTTTAAGAAAAGTAAAAAAATAAATAAATTAAAAATATATTTCAAAGAAAATTATATTTAGATAAAGTACTGGAGTATGTAATAAAGTCTGAGCTCCAGATTTGAGCTAAACTGTTATAGTGTGCTTGTGGTATGTTCATCAGATCATACTGTTAGAAGGAAACAACTCATAGAAGATACCAAGGGGATTCAGTTGCGTGCTTCACAAGCATCCTATAAACTATCTGCTTTTCCAAAAGTCACTGTTTATAGGAGGCAGTCTCATTCAATGACTGAATCATGAGATAGATCCTTTATTTTGACTGTTCTGTTTCAGCACAACATTTCCTACTTTATGGTGCTACCTTTATTTCATTGAAAATGTTGACTTTGAGGATGCTATGCATTGAACTACAGAATTACAGATTTCCTTTTACAGCACATCCCCTGGAGACAATAGGTGCCAGAAGTAGTCTGAGGAAGGAGACTCTGAAATATTCCTTTTAGAGCTGAAATTCTTCCTAGTCATCTGATATATAGCAATGCAACTTTTAGAAATTGAAAAGTTTATTAAGTTTATATTGTTTACTAGCAATAGTCGGGAAATATATATGATATATACATTATTATAATGTACGTAGATTGAGTTGCTGGTTATTAGGGGAAATGAATGCTTTAATAAAAAAGAATGAATGACAGAAAAGTAATTAACCAGCAATTAAAGATTCTGTGAGAAACCAAGTGAAAACTCCTTTGCAATATAAAAAGAAAATATCATTTGCTTCGACTAGAGAGCTGACAAGTTGAGATCTTAAAACAATGACTTCATCATAAGAATACCAGAGCTAGTGATGGTTGAATAACTTAGGCCAAGAGTCCAGTGAGATCTAAATAGTTAATACATTTGAGAACCTTGAAAGAGCACTTTCCTTAATCTTCTGAACTTGAAGTAGACCAGTTTTAACTGTAAATATTTCAATTGGTTTGGTCTTAGGAAAGAAATGATAACCAGTAGCAAACCATCTTGTATTGTCCCACTTCAGATTTATTGTATCAAAAGTAGGCAGGAAAGGGGAAGTTATCATTTTTCCAGGTGATCTGACCTTCCTCATTGGATTAGAATAGAGGTCCTGTTACTGGCTGGAAATACAAGAGTTATTACAAAGAAGATTGTTAGTAATCTCTTAATACTATCCAAGGCTTGATGTATTGAGATATAGAATAGTTATTGACTGAGAAGTGCGTTTGTCTCAAACCAATTAAGAATGTTGTGTCAAACATCTAAATCATCCAGAGATTCTACAATCACAGTGGAATCTAGAATAAAGGCTTGAGAACTTCCTAGAGAAATATGTTACATCTCTGATTTTGACAACATTTTGGAGACATCTGTTTTTCCCACTAATAGAGTTATTACAAATTTCTGCAAATTGCAGATAAATTAAAATCTAAGAATAGCTTTAGCAATCTATTATTATGTTATTATGTAAAAGAAACTGGCCTGACATGGCAATGATGAATTACACTTGAACTGGTGTCACTGCTCAAATTTCTGTCTCCAGTACCAATTCACATAATTCAAACTCCTCAGAGTGAGTATTTCCTAAAGTTGTCCTCTGCCCTTCACATACCCGTAATAAAATGTGTGTTCCTATATTCATGCATATATCCATATATATGTATATATACACAAACACACATATACAAATGTGCACCACCACAGAGAAATGAATAAATAAATATAAAATCTAGGTTATCAGGTTATCATATACTGTAACTTCTTGAAAGTATAGATGTAAATGTGGAATTTGAGAGTGACAGATTAAAAGATTATTTTTTTATTTATTTATTTTTTTGCAGTCCAGGTGATTGGTGACTAGTATAGGACCTTGGGACCTTGGCAGGAGCTGTGAGCCTTCCCTACCTAGAGTCTTCTTTCCTTTTTTTTTGTATTATTTTTATTAGATATTTTCTTTATTTACATGTCATATGATTTCTCCTTTCCCAGTTTCCCCTCAAAAAAAAAAAAAAAGCTCAAAAAACAACAACAAGAACAAACCCCTGTTGCCTCCCCTCCCCCTGCTCACCACACCCCCTCCTGCTTACTGGTCCTGGCATTTCCCTACACTAGGGCATAGAATCTTCACAGGACCAAGGGCCTCTCCTCCTGTTGATAACCAAATTGGTCATCCTCTGCTATACACATGCTGCTGGAGCCATGAGTCCCACCATGTGTACTCCTTGGTTAGTGGTTGAGCCCTTCAGAGCTCTGAGGGGACTAGTTAGTTCATATTGTTATTCGTTCTAAGGGGCTGCAAACCCTTCAGCTCCTTTGGTCCTTTCTCTAACTCCTTCATTGGGGACACAGTGCTCAGTCCAATGGATGACTGTGAGCCTCTACTTCTGTATTAGTCAGGTACTGTCAGAGCCTCTCAGGAGATAGCTATATCAGGCTGGAGTGCCCTTCCTTCAGTCTCTGCTCCATAGTTAGTCTCTGCAACTCCTTCCATGGGTATTTTGTTCTTAATACTCATGGCTGTATGTGTTGACTTCCTTTTTTGAATTGGACTTTTCTATAATCAAACTCTTTTTTTATGCTTTCATCTAAAATTCCTACTTCTACAATGAATGTTAAGGTAGCGAAAAAAAGTGTTTGTTTACAAAATTCTCAAAAATTTTTTTCCTTCTTTTAAAATCTAACTTTTTATTTCAAGGAATTTGTACTTAGAAGAATAGTATGAATAGAATGGAGTGGGTAATTTAAACAGTCACTATTCATCATCCCTGCACTTGTTAGTATTTGCCAATTTGACAGGCCTAGGTGTTTGTAAGGAGAGGGAATCTAAACTGAGAAATTATATTTATTAAATTGTCCTTTGAGTGTGTTTGTGAGGCATTGTCTTAGTTGCCAATTTATGTAGAAGGGCCCTCAGCCACTGTGGGCATTGCCATCCTGGGAAAAGTAGGTTTGGGTTACTTGAGTAAAGAGCTAAGTAAACCAGCGAATCAGAGTTTCTCTTTGGTCCCTGCTTTAGTTTCTGTATATAGGTTACTTACTTGACTTCATGCTTTGGCTCCCATTGATCACGGGCTGTGAAATGTATATGAAATAAACACTTTCATCTTGCCCCCAAAAACAAATAAAAATTAAAGTAGTATTTAAACAAAATTGTGTCTAAATAACTGTTCTTAAAAATTCTAAACTTATGGAAGAGTAATTAATATTAATTACACATTTTCTTGAATAAAATATTTAAATTATTTTATAAACATATTTAATGATATACAATGTTTGTTTTAAAAAGAAAGTGTTTAATTTACTCATACAACATTTGTGCTGAGGTAAAATGCTTCTGTTTTCTTTATTGAAAGAATGTCTTTAGTATAAAACAGTGGTTGTTCTCATTATACAATTTCTGAAGTATTTCTATCTCAACCTACCCAATATATCATTATACCAATTTTCACTTACAATCCCTATACAATGCTGATGCGTATTTTCTCTGCCTTTTGTTCTTTGTAATGTTTTGAGCATATACCTCACAGATATGAGGCTGCAATGTGTCCTTTTATCCCTCTCAAATGTTATAAAAAAATTGAATGCCACAGAAATTCTTTTATAAAATATTCATTGTTTTAGAAACCATTATGACCATAAAATAAATCCATTTATGTCAAGCCCCACACAGCCATGGTGTTTTTAAGGCTTAAATGTACTAATCTAAAGTTCGTCTGAGAATTTTGCTCGGCATTACAAAAGAATTTGTTTTTGAGTGGGGAAAGGCAAGGAAATCTATAAAAGAACCATGAAGAAGACTAATGACATACCTGATTCATCTAATCAATTGTTTCTCATCAGTCAGAGAGGCACAGCATGTTTCAGAAAAGACATCATTTACATGTAAATATCATTATCACTTCAGAAGAACCGAACCGTATATGGGAGAATCTAACCCAAGCAGGAGAGGTCTAAATAGCAATCTGTCAATTGTGTTAATGTTAAATTAAAAAAAAAAAATACAGCTGTGGAACAGAGACTGAAGGAAAGGCCATCCAGAGACTTGCTCCGCCTGGAGATCCATCCTGTATACAGTCACCAAACCTAGACACTATTGCGGATGTCAACATGCATGCTGACAGGAGCCTGGTATATTTGGCTGTCTCCTGAGAGGCTCTGTCGGTGCCTGGCAAATACAAAGGTGTGTCCTCTCAGCCAACCATTGGACTGAGCACAGGGTTCCCAATGGAAGATCTAGAAAAAGGACCCAAGGAGCTGAAGGATTTTGCAGCCCCATAGGAGGAAACACAATATGAACCAAACAGTACCCCCAGAGCTCCCGGGGACTAAACCACCAACCAAAAAGTACACATGGAGAAACCCATGTCTCCAGCTGCATATTTAGCAGAGGATGGCATTGTTGGACATCAGTGGGAGAAGAGGCCCTTGGTCCTGTAAAGGCTCGATGCGCTATTGTAGGGGAATGCCAGGGCAGGGAAGAGGGAGTGGGTGGGTTGGTGAGCAGGAGGGGAGGAGGGGTGAGGGGATAGGGGATTTTCAGAGGGGAAACAAGGAAAGGGTATAACACTTGAAATGTAAATAAATAAATTATCTAATAAAAATAAATAAATACAATAGGCGACATAATAGTAGTGGTAAAAGATCCAAGGCCAAACTGGGAGGGGGGAAGGAAAGAATAGAAACTTTTAAAATAAATAGTAACATGATTTGAATTTCAGTAACTTTAGAGTAAGTACCTTGTATGTAGCAACTGGCAAAGGGTTATTTCTGCTTGTTTCTCAGTGAGTCTTATCCCTTCATTAGATCTTAAGAAACCACACTATGTTTTCCAAGTTAAACCAAGAATTATTTTCTGGTAAAGTAATATTTCAAATGAATATAAAATTATTCAATTAGCATTTGATTTTTAGAACACTCATGTTGAAAGTCATAGTTCTTTGAGGAGTAAACTAGATTCATGTGTCTATAAGTATGTTCTTTTTTATTAGATATTTTCTTTATTTACATTTCAAATGTAATCCCTTTCCTAGTTTCCCCTCCAAAAATCCCCTATCCTCTCCCCCATGCCTCTGCTCACCAACCCACTCACTCCTGCTTCCTGGCCCTGGCATTCCCTAACACCGGGGCATTGAGCCTTCACAGAGCCAACCACTGATGACCGACAAGGCCAAGGCTCTTTTTGGCTTGCCTTCTGCAAGGCATATATAGGCCTGGCTGGCAAATGCAATTGAAAACCACCCTCAAGGAAATTTTAATATGTTTTATTTAGAATTATTTGTATCTTCAATTGTAAGGATCATGTAACCTTCACTACTTAGAGACTATTTACCACATGTATTAATTATTTTAGAAATATATTGAAATTATTCTTGGAAGATATTTTTTTCACATAAAGTTACCTATATCCTTTTTTTTTTAACATGGTTCTTTGTACATCTAAAATCAATGGGATTTATAGGTGTTTAGCATTCTAATTTGCAGAAGTAAGGATATAGATACAGATACATATGTACATGGGATTAAGAACAATAATATTGTTGAACCCTGACCTCATCCTATCATAGATTCTAGGCAGTGTGATACCTGGTTAATACTTGGATGTGAGTTACTAAGGCAATTTGTTAATATGAGATTCATACATCAGGAATGGGATTTTAGAAACATTTATTTGCATTTCATTTGCATTTGTACGAATAAACTTAAAATAGTTTTTCATTAGAACTACATATCAAAATACAGAAAGAGAAGAAAGACCAAAAATAGTTTTGTAAGTTTATCTCAGTTTAGATATACTTGTAGCAATATTTATATTAATCAGGCTTGAGGTAGTCACACAGGTGGATTGAGATGAGTTCAATTGATGAGGCTTTATTCAAATACTAGCAAAGAAGAAAATTGTATTCACTGCTCATTTTCCAAACATACTGTGAAGTGATAACAACCTTGATTTTCTTAGAAACTCTTTAAATATTAATTGATAGTAAATGAAAGCCAATAATTTAGTGCAGAAAATATAGTTATATATTTTAGCATAAAATGAGCGAAAAGAAAAATAAGTTGTTTCATAGTATAAAGTATTTCATAGTATATTTATTAATGTTTTATGTATTTTAAGCTTTTACTCATTATTTACTAAGTATCTACATACACCTGTATATGTATGTGTCTACGTTAGTGCTCATGTGCTGAGTGCATATTCATTTTAATATGTACTGGGTTGAGATGAGCTCAAGAACAATGATGGAGTATCTTTGTGCACATTTATTTTTATTGGATTCTGTAGATCAAATTCAGATTGCAAGGTTTACCTTCCAAGTACTGTTACCATTTATTATCTCAACAAAGTCATAAAAGAGGTCCAGGTGGCACAGTGGGTAAAGAGCCTTGCTACCATGCCCCAGCCTTGATTTTAACCACCAGAGTCTACAGGGTGGAAGAACTGTCCTGAGAGCCTAAAGTTTCTTTTGAACTCACACACATATGCATATGGATGATGTGAGACTGTGCAGGTATGTATATGCATGAACACTACCATATACATACAATAAATAAAAGGAAAGTTATATTTTCAAAACACAAAATGCTTAAGATAGTTTAGTTATGTTGTAAAATTTCTTTGCATGTGAATGACAAAAGTTATAAATGAAGCTTTTTAAAAGACCCCAAAAGCTGTGTGGGTATTAATGAGAAGAAACACTAAATCATTAAAATGTCATTTTCTCCAAATGATCTAAAATAATGCCAAATAAAATGTTCACCTATTTTTCTGTAAGTTAAAATTTTGGAATACTTATTTTGATTGACCATTTTTCATTTTCTAATTTTGATACTTAATTGACATTTACACAAATGAATCAAAATGCCATGCAGAAACACTTAGATGATAGGATGCAGATACAAATCCATAAAACCCATCTCAATCAATAAAGTTCCAATAAAATTAACAAGGCAAAAACATTTTTCAAAGAGTTATACTCAATCAAATAGATAAATACGGGTAATATTCTTCCTTAGATCACAATTTAGGCTAACTATGTCTGTATGCATTGTGTATATTTAGGAATGTATGTTTGCATGCATAATTTTATATATCATGGACATGCATGTAAAAGTTACTACTATAGCATTTCTAGAATGATAGACAGAAGAACAGCTTTTTGAGCATGTACAATTAAAAATGTCTTAGTGACACAGGGAGTTAATATTATGGAAAGACTGATAAGAATTTTAAAACCAGAAATGACATTTAGATGGAATTATGCTCACCTTCATCAGACATGTTGGTCCTTAGAGTCTGGCAGCCTGAGAGAGTGGAGGCTTGGACTGAAGTGCTTGATCCAGTGCCTCCACAGCTCTCATGTCCTCCTGACTGTAGCATGTGAGAGACCCCAGGTCTGGAGATAAAAAAATGGAGAACTGTTTCTTTCTGTTTCTTTTGTGCTTTCTGTATTCTTGGAGTTCCTACGAACTATGATCTTAGAAGTATTTATTTACACCAGTAGCTGGGCTTCCTAAAGTATATAAATTATATTTAGATTAGATTAGATTAGAAGATACTCACCTAGTCCCGATTTAAGTTTTGTATTCAAAATGGTTTCGATAAATTCTCACTAATCAATTACACTCTCACTAGACTCAAATTTATGTCATCAAAGAATACAGGAGAATACTACACAGGCTGCTAAGCCCTAAAAACCAGTAGTTCTAATTCAAACATATTTGAATTATTAAAATTTAAAACACTAACATCAACAAATATTCAACAGGCTATGCTACAATGCCATTTGACCTTGTAAACACAATTAGTAAAGTATTAAATAATACTGTCTGTTTTAAAACTCATTTGCAATATTTCAAAAGATGAGTATCAATTTACCTTATATCTTACTAATTATTTTTAGAAGATAACCAAGATAATTTTAAATGGATTTAAAAAATAAACCCAATATGTCTACAGCTGCTTTATTTAACAAAGATAAAATTGAAAACAGAATTACATTTCTGACAATGAGAGGATGGTTAATGGCTTGTGTGCTTTCACTTTGCTTCTTCTCTGGAAACAAAAAACAACAACACTTCACAATAGCACTTAAAGAAGTGTATTTTGACTCACAGATCAAGGGTATCTTCCATCATGGTGGAGAAAATACCTGTTGTCCATAGCCTGGGGCAGCTGACAATACTACATGTGCAATTAGGAAGCAGAGAAAGTTATGTTTTCATGCATATTGGTGTTCAGCATCCTTCCTTCCTTCTTTTGTTTTAAAATTTTTTTAAAAAGATTATAACATAATTACATAAATTTCCCCTTCCCTTTTCTTTTTCACCCACTCCCATGTGCCCCCAGCCTTCTTCTGTCTTTCAAATTAATTGCCTCTTTTTCTTTAATGGTTGATATATACATTATACATTTTTTATTCAGTTCAGAACTACAGTCAATGATGCTGTGGATCATTAGAGTGTGTCTTCCCATCTCTATAAAACGAATCAGGAAAGTCCTTTAAAATATTGTTGCTGTGGTGATTTTAATCCCATGACACAATTACTTATCAAAGCATGAGTTTATAATGTACAAAAATGTTGACAAACATTGAATTCTAGATTGCAATCATTGGTGATTTTAGTGACCATTGAAATGAATTGTGAAGGATTACAGATTTGCTCAAGCTGACTTTTACAACCGGTAAACCATTATCTTAACAGAATTAGATTGAGAATTATTGAGGATAAGAAAGCTCCATTTCTAATCTACTATAAATTAGTAACAATGTGGAATCCTAAATCACGCTTAATTAGTGTATTTTTTCTGCATAGCTCCTACATGTACTCAAGCCATAATATTCTGCCTGTACAGCAGATATTCAACTACTTCCATAATCTCCAAAAATTAATTTAAGCACAGGAATCTGAGAGTCATTATAATTCATAGCACAAGCTGATTAAAGAGTATGGTGATTGAAGTGTAAGGTATAAGTTGAAATACTTATGTGTTCTTCAATTTCTTTCAAGAAATGGTAAAAATTTCAATGAGTAATATTTAAAGGTGCAGCTACTAGCTAGATTAGCCCTTAAAGATAAGGAATGGAATTCAAAGTAAATGCAAATATTTGGGAAACAAAGTTCTGAAAAATGAAAAACAAACTGAGAATGTAAAAGTGTAAAATAAGTCAAGAAATAGAGATGAAATTTGGATAACTTACTAAATGAAGATATTTCTAATGCATATGAAGGAATCTGTAGGTAATTTAGTTAGAAATAAAGGAGCTTCAAATATTATTACAGGAAGAAGCCATAAAAGAATTAGAGATTGACAACGGAATTCTGGCATCAGTCTGCTTCATTATCATGCAGAACTCTCTGGGAATTTATAGCCCAAGCCCAGACATAACTTAGTTAGGGATAAATTGGGCTGAGGGATTTAAAGGAAGAGTTAGAGTCAAGGGAAGAATGTCAAAAGAGAAAACCATGATGAAATAAAAATACAAAATACTGAATCATTAAGAAAAGTACTAACAAAAGATAGTGCATTGGTTTTACTGTATAGTCATAGATATCAATGAGTATCTACTACGGAAGTATAATGAATAAAACAAATATGTCATTTATATAAACAACCATTTCAAACTTAGTTATGGCTTGAATTCCCTTATATTTTCTTATTTGCTTGTTTGTTTTACTGCCATATTATGGATGAACTAAAAGAGAGTGATTACTCTCAATGACTTCTGCATGTTTCTATTTATACCTCATGCAATTTCCATCTTATGATTGACTTTTGCTCCTAGGATAATTTATGCTTGAATATTCACAACTTCTTTATTTTTATCTTATGAATTAAAAACCTGGTGGTACTATCGTGTGCTTCCATTTGTTTCATTCAATATCTTAGCACTGCTTTGCTTTGCTTTTCATTTTGTTGGGATAAAATTTGCTCTTTCTTCAATATTTTACTTTGAACATTCATATTAAAAATATTCATAAAACTAGAGTAGCAATTTGTTTATGACATGACATGAAAATAATTTTCAGCAGAAGCTAAGCCTCCTTACATTTTAAATGCTGTATATTTTACTTTAATTTTGTCATAATGTCTGTTTTATCTTTGATAGTATCCCAAAAGTCTGTCTTTGTTATTGTTATATGGGTTGTTCAGATATTTGGAATAGTACCCATTTTATAGAGGTAATTCTTCATGCTTTTAAAGGACCCCTTAA
The DNA here is from genome assembly GCA_019843815.1 of Montemys delectorum. Taxonomy (NCBI): domain Eukaryota; kingdom Metazoa; phylum Chordata; class Mammalia; order Rodentia; family Muridae; genus Montemys; species Montemys delectorum. The sequence continues at coordinate 13,565 of JADRCD010199871.1, forward strand.
TTCTCTATTTTATTAATTCTGTATGAATGTTACTGCCTGAATTAGCATTTTCATCTTCATTCCTCTGTTCTTTTCTTTTAACAGTATTAATTCATCCTTTTGTAGAAACTGTCTTAATAAATTTGCTCATGTTTATACTGCTTCTCTTGCTCTAATGTAGTGTTCTATTTCAATATTCAGTTATTACCAAAAAATTAGCAAAATAACTTGTCTTGTACTGTCCTGGTATTTGAGTCATTTCTCTGGTTATAACCTTTGAGAGAATAACAAAAATTCACTTTTAAAAATGCCAACAATCTTACTTTGATTATGTTAGAAAAATCTGGGTCACCTGTCTTTCATTTATATAATGATGATATGTGTTCTTTGACCTTGGTATATTCTGTTAGAATGTAGATTTGTCTTAACTTATCAAACCTATTACTCTTTGATTTTTTTAATATTTTTAGCAACAACATTATTATGTGGTAGTTTTTCTCTGCTTCCTTGAAAATGTGCAGTCTGGCAGAGCCTAAGGAAATAGTTTTAAATTCATCTCTTCATTTCATCATTCATTCTTTTTGTTTGTTTGGTTTTGGTTTTTGTTTTTTCGAGACAGGGTTTCTCTGTGTAGCCCTGGCTGTCCTGGAACTCACTCTGTAGACCAGACTGGCCTCGAACTCAGAGATCCACCTGCCTCTGCCTCCCAAGTGTTGGGATTAAAGGCATGTACCACCCTTGCCAGGCTCATTTTTGGTTTTGAGACATACGCTATGTACATACCCCAGGACAGTTTCTAACTCGGTGTGTAGCCCAGGCTGCCTCAGCCTCTGTAACACTGAGGCACGGGCCAGTGTTCCATGCTCAGCTCTATCTCCGTCCTTGAAAATGTGCTAAATAATGTTTTCCCAATGTTCCCTTCTTTTGACATATTCAATTTTCTTAAGTCCTTTTACTGCCTTTCCCTTAATTCAGTTTCCTGTTTTTATGTGGTTTTTTTTTTTAATGTTTTCTTCCTCTCTGTTGTTTCACTCACTAAAATTTAGCAAACTAAAGTTTTACCTACTGATTCTTTTCTCTGACTTCTTGATGTATTTTTTCCTTCATCATGGTCAAATTTCAGGGAAACATGTATCAATATGTTTTGGCTTTTAATTCATAAAATAATATATTTGTTCTTATCATTCTCTCTTCTTTCAAAAGTAGAATTTTACCTTCAGGCAGTTCCACTGAATTACAGTATTTTGTTCTTATTATAATTATGCTATTTTTAAATGTTAATCATTTGGTAATTTTATCTTTGCTCTGTGGTAGGAATGTTTTGATAGTAGAAGAAAATTATATTTGATAGGACAAATGTTTGGCTCAGAAAGGCATGTAGGGCACTTGTCAAAGAAGAGAAAAAGGGACAGGATAGGGCAGGAAAAATACCAGTCAGGAAGACAGACTAGAGTCTGCCCAATATACAGTAAAGACAGTAAAAATGCTTTTTATGTATATGTCAGCGTGTATGTGTGTGTGTGTGTGTGTGTGTGTGTGTGTGTGTGTTATGGAGTTAAACTTTTACAAACATGCTGGAGAGCACTGCCATGAGTTCTTTCTGGCACCATCCCTGAACAGTGTTCGACACTCTGTACTAGGTATTTGCCAGAGATCCCAAAAATCTAGGAAATGTACTTTTGTCATTCAGTATCATTTTTTTCAATCTCAGAGACAGTGTTTCTTAGGATAAACACACACATACACACTACTCTGAACTCAAAGTATAGACTTTACATTATTTAAAGTAACTTAATAATCACTGCAATTGATGAAATTGTACTTCACATAGGATATTAAAATTTTTAGTCTTTATTTCCTATTTGATAAAGTTTGTAGTAACAAACTTCATTTCTTAGTGTTGCTTTTATTTTCTAATATAGATTTTTAAGTCACTTTGTCTGATGCTCAAATGTTTAAAGCTCAGAGTTCACATTTATTTTTTCAAAGAGATTCTTTAGAATCGTTTCTTTTTAAATTGTTCCCTTTTCTCCATTTTCCCTTATATACAGAAGTAGAAAAAACATGCTGGTTGATAAAAATGTGTTTTGAAAGTTTTGTTTGGGAATGTATTTCTTTATGATTTTTTAAGTAAACATAAAAAACAACAACAAAAACAGAAACTGAAGGTGGCAATCATGTATTCTATGAAAGAATGAAAACAGAAAAAAGAAACAGAACCTAGTGAATTTAGAAATTCACCAGGCAGAAATATGGAGGCCACTGTTTGCTGCTTATAACTAAATATAGACAAAGGATGAAAAGAGTTAACAGTGACTTTGAGACTGCCAGGTTAGAGCCTGTGGGAAAGGTTATTCTAAACTGCAGAATATGTATTCTACAAGCAGTGAAAATCGAGGTGACACCATCAAAGGCACATTTCTGTGGTGAGGCTAAGTTTGCCTGAACCGGAGAAACAATGTATCATCATTTTCCTGATCATTTTCCTGAATTATATTTTTCTGGAAGGGCAGTTTATTGCAGGGCTGTTGACTTTTAAGCCATAAGCACTGAGCTCTGTACCTTTGATCCAAGGAACACGGTTAAATGGGTTCTATTAGAATACTGTGTATTCTAAGAACAAGTTCACATATTTGTTTTCAGCAAAGATAAATTACTGAAATAGTAATTTTAGGATGTGTATAGAGTGTTGTTTTAGCAAATTATTTTTTAAAACTGTACCAAAAACAGTTTTATTTTTAAAAAAAGCTGTTACATTTGAATACGATTATTGTTCATGCTATTTGAGAATTCACATCTCTTGTAGCCTAGTCATAAAAATTATTACTTATAATTATACACTATTTAGGAAAATGTTCAGTTTAACCTCAGCATTATCTCTTTTTGTCTACTTTTTTTTTGAAAAATATTACCTTTTCTATGTTATACTTAAAATAATAACACAATTATTTCAAAAATATGGATATTGAGGTTAAAATATGTGATCTAAATAATCAGATTAAGTCAAGACCCCGAGTGATGTTTCAACCAGGTATTGGTACATGCTGCTAACTCGGAAAATCTGAGTTTAATTATTTTGTCCTATGTCATATAGAGAACTGTTTCCACCAACTTTCTCTCTGTCCTCTACATACAAAATTGTAGCGTGTAGTTCTGTGCTTACACACACACACACACACACACTTACAGACACAAATACATATGCAAACACACACACAAACACATATACACAAACATATACACATAACAATCTAACTAAATAAGCACAAAAATGTTTTAAAAATCCTGATGGCAGCAGGGCATGGAGGTGCATGCTTTAATGCCACCTTGGTAGACAGAGGCAGGCAGATCTCTTTGTGTTCAAGAACAGCTTGGTCTACAAACTGAGTCCAGGGCAGCTAGAGCCTGTTACACAGAGAAACCTTATCATGGAAAACAAAACAAACAAACAAAAATGTACAATTTTTTCTCATGACTCTTTTTACACTACCTCTTGAGATAGATAAAAATTTCAATTCTGATTAGGAACACTCCTTCATTGCTGGTGGGATTGCAAACTGGTACAAGCACTCTGGAAATCATTGTGGTGGTTTCTCCGGAAATTGGACATAGTTCTACCAGAGGACCCAGCTATACCACTCATAGGCATATACCCAAAAGATGCTCCAACATGTAATAAGGACACATGCTCCACCATGTTCATAGCAGCCTTATTTATAATAGCCAGAAACTGGAAACAATCCAGATGTCCCTCAACAGAGGAATGGATACAGAAAGTGTGGTATATCTACACAATGGAGTACTCTGAGCTATTAAGAACAATGAATTTATGAAATTCTTAGGGAAATGGATGGATCTGGAGAGTATCATCCTGAGTGAGGTAACTCAATCACAAAGAACACACATGGTATGCACTCTCTGATAAGTGGTTATTAGCCCAGAAGTTCAGAATACAAGAACAACCCACAAACCACAAGAAACTTAAGAAGAAGTAAGACCAAAAGGTGGACATTTCATTCCTTCTTAAAATGGGGAATCAAATACCCATGGAAGGAATTGCAGAGATTAACTATGGAGCAGAGACTGAAGGAAGGACAAGCATATAGCTATCTCCTGAGAGACTCTGACAATACCTGACTAATACAGATGTAGAGGCTCACAGCCATCCATTGAACTGAGTACACGGTCCCCAATGAAGGACTTAGAGAAAAGTTCTATGGATCTGGAGGGTTTGGAGCCCCTTAGGACGAACAACTATATGAATTAACTAGTACCCTCAGAGCTCCCAGGGACCCAACCGCCAACCAAGGACTATACATGGTGGGACTGTTTTGGCAGCATGTGTATAGTAGAGGATTGCAAAGCTGATCATCAATAGGAGGAGAGCTCCTCGGCCCTGTGAAGTTTCTGTGCCCCAGTGTAGGGATATGCCAGGACCAATAAGCAGAAGAGGGTGGGGTGGCAGACATGGGGTTGGGAGAGGCAACAGGAGTTTGTTCTTGTTGGTTTTGTTTGCTTGTTTGTTTGTTTGTTTTTTGGAGGGGAAACTGGGAAAGAAGAAATTTACATGTAAATAAAGAAAATACCTAATTAAAAAAATTTCAATTCTGCCTTCTCATTTGAAAGCATTTCTCTATGTGACAAATATGTCTGTATATTGAACACTGTGAGTAAAGAAAACTACATATATAAATGCAAATTAGACATACAAGTTATATGTGTGTGTGCATACAAATACAAAGCATAAAAATAGATTCTATCACTTTATATTATCCTTTTTTCTATATTTTCTCATATAGAGGGAGGGTTGTAAGCAACTCAAGTATCAGCCATCAGGTTTATTAAGTTAGTTATGCTAGTTTTGAATTCCTGATCTTTTCTCTCAGCCTCTAAGTGCTAAGATTATTAACTTGAGCCATGAGGGATTGCAGTCCTGTGATTCTGACC
>JADRCD010199873.1:1291-14283 GCA_019843815.1 Montemys delectorum
GAGAGAGAGAGAGAGAGAGAGAGAGAGAGAGAGAGAGAGAGAGAGAGAGAGAGAGAATATGAGAACCTAACACGGGCTTTTGAAACTTCAAAGCCCACCCCCAGTGACTCATTTCCTTCCACAAGGCCACACCTCTAATCATTCTAAACCCGGTGGCTAAGCATTCAAGTACATGAGCCTATGGGAGCCATTCTTACTCAAACCACCACAAAGACCAAATGAAGATCTCAGAAAAAGTGATCTGTGACTTGAAAGAGGATACAGACAAGCAGTTGAATGATAAAGATATCAACATGGGACCAGGAGAGGAACCCCAAAATGATAGAGGAGAAAGTCAACAAAATGCTTGAGAAATCTCAACAAGGGAGTTGAAATTTGGAGGGGTGGGAGGAGAAAAGACAAATAGAAACACTGCAAATGGGAAAGTCAGTGAATCAAATAAAAAGCACAGTGGAAACCAGCCATCCCTGATAGAGTGGACCAAGATGGAGAAAGTATCGGGATGAGGAATGAGAGGAAGAAATAGCACACTCAAACATGAACAAAGAAAACAAGGAGAGTACTCAGTGTTAGGAGAGGCTAAGATAAAACTAAGGGCCTAGAGAATGAAGCCAATTACATTATAGCAACAAAAACAAACGAACAAACAAAACCCAAAACAAAACAAAACAAAAATCAAATCTAGAGAAAGAATTTGGAAAGAATCCAAAACCGTAAGAAGCATATGGTCCTTTAAAAGTATAAAGTCCTTGTGTATTTATTTAGTTTTGTTTAATATTATTTTTAATCTATTCATTGAGAATTTCCTAATGTACATAATGTACCTTGATCACATCTACCTGACTCTTCCCCTCTCTAACTTGTCTAACACATCTCTCTCTCCCAACTTTACCCACATCCATATGGACAGCACTGATTTTAGTCAGTGGATTAAAGAAATGTTAAGGTCTAGGTAACTGCTACTTGCCTAGGCAGTAGTCTGTGCTGTTACTAAGGTTATAAGGAAACTTTATGTGCCATTCTTTTTTTTTTTTTAATTTGGTTTATTTGTTTTTTTTGTTTTGTTTTTGTTTTTGTTTTGTTTTGTTTTTTTTCCAGACAGGGTTTCTCTGTGTAGCCTTGGCTGTCCAGGAACTCACTCTGTAGACCAGGCTGGCCTCGAACTCAGAAATCCGCCTGCCTCTGCCTCCCAAGTGCTGGGACTAAAGGCGTGCGCCACCACTGCCTGCTCATGTGCCATTCTTAGGAAACTTTCTCATGCTCAAGTGTATTGCATATTCTGTTATGTTCTGTGATCTGGTGTTCTTGGAACCCAGTCACAATAGAAGTCAGTTAGAACTGTTTTGTATAGTTAGCCACAATAAACTTGGACCCAAACCAACTACCCAGCAGCACTTCCTACACCCATATATGAGCTTTTACCATCTTTGCTTTTAGAAGCGGCCCCTGGGATGGACCTCAATATAAGAGATACATATGCACCAATATAAGAAGCTATTTTGAGTAGGGCTCAAATAAAATTTAAGTTCCCAAGACCTCCCTGAGAAGTGACATTCCTACTTGACAGAAATAGGATGTACTTGACATGTACATCCTATTTGGCAAGGTAAGACATGAATGTCAGCCAAGGCAAGTCCTCTGCCCCAGTTGAATACCTCAACCAATGAGAACAGGATACTTGAACAACAAATACATGTTTCTAAGGAAGTTCCCTATCTCTAAATCCTGAATTGTGGAATAACTTGGCAGAAATGTTTGTGGATTTCAGGCTTTAAAGCTCTGCAGGATTCTGGCTGGGCATTATGGTTCAGCTCCCAAGTCTGCACTACATTCCTGATTGATCATGCTTGGGGTGTGCATTCAATAAACCAGGCCTGTTTGACTGAGATCAGTGTCTGAGTGGTTTGTGCAATGATTCCCAGGCCCCAACAAAAATAAATACACATAAGAGATATTTAGAACCCCAAATAGACACAACTAGAGTAAAATCTCTCCATGGTATATTATATAGTCAAGATGTCAAAAATATTTTTAAAAACCTAAAAGCTGAACTGGAGAAATGGCAACTTATCTATAAAGTAAAACACATCAGTATAACCTCAGATCTCCCACCAACAACTTGTAAAAAAAAAACAACAAAAACAAACAAACAGGAAAATGTAGAATGATATATTTAAGTATATGAAAGTAAAAATTGTCAACTAAGATTACAACTCCCAGTTTAAAAAAAAAAAACGTTTTAAACTTGAGTTTCATGAGAGGCATAGACAAATGAAGGAGAACTATGGAGGAATACATCATGTCCAATAAAATAAACCAACAAACCAAAAAAAAAAAAAAAAAAAAAACACCAAAAAAACCAAAAACACAACTATCCAGCTACATGGAGATAAACAACGGCACAGGGATCAGGGAATCCCTCTGAGTGCTAACCCTCCACTTACATGACTTGGACCCACAGATAAAAAAGATGCAAACAAAAACAAACCAGCATCCAACTGACTACGGCCTTCAAGAAATGCACACAGGCAAAAAGACACCCAAGGTCTGAAAGGCAAAGGGTGGAAGTCAATTTCTCCAGCAGAGAGGAGCCATAAACAAACTGGTGTAGGGTTCTAGTCCACAACTGGAGAAGATGAAGATGAAAAGCATCACATATTAACAAAGGGGAGAGTTCATCAAGAGATATAATGGTTGTAAATATATACCAATACATTTCATAAAAAAAAAGACAAGAGTATAAGAGGTCAGGCAGGTCCTGCTATAGTAATAGTGGGGGTGCACAGAACCCACTGACATCTTCAGATAGGATACCTAAATGGATCGTCGACAGAGAAACCAGAGTTAGACTATACCATAAATCAAATTAACTTTCCAGATCACTGCAGAATAATCCATTCAACAAATATGGAATACACATTCTTCTTGGGAGCCCAGACTCCATGCTAGGCTACAAGGCAACTTCTAACAAACACAGAATAATTGAAACAATTTGATTGTAGTAAAATCAAGCTAGATATTAATAGTAGGAGAATTCATAGAACTCTACAAGTACTTGGAGACTGAATAACACACTCTAGAATGAACAGTGTGCTTTGTAAGGAATTGAGGAGGAGATATTAAAGCTTCTATAATGAAATGAAAATGGAAGCATGACTTCCTAAAAATGTGAGGGTACAGAATGGGCAGGAATAAGAAGAACGTTTCCAGCGTGTTTACATTAAAAAAGATCAGGGAGATCTCAAAAAACTAACACAAGGACAAGCCAAACAATAAAGCAGTAGACGGTAAGACATAATAGTGACCTGGGAGGGCAGGAGGGCAGGGTGGGTGGGTGGGAGCACACCCTCATAGAAGCTGGAGGAGGGGGGATGGGATAGGGGGTTTCTGGGGGAGGTCGAGAAAGAGGATAACATTTGAAATGTAAATAAATAAAATATCCAATAAAAAAGAAATAACAATGACCAAGGAAGAAAGAATAGAAGCCTAGGAGAAACGAGGAGTAGAAGAACAAGTCCCAACACCAGAAAGAATCTCTACAACAGTGTTATAGCCAACATGTTACTCAATGGATAAAAACCAAAGGTCCATTCTCTCTCCTTTAATTTATCACCATCTGAAGTTTTGGCTAGAGCAATGAGACAAGAGAAAGGAAGACACAGAGGGAGTACAAATAAGAGAAAGAAGTAGATTATTCCTATGTGGAGAAGATGTGTTCCTCTACATAAAAGACTTTAAAGGGTCCAGAAGGAAATTCTTAAAACTTTCAGGAAAATAGTGAGTATAAAGTCAACATTTAAAAATCAATAGCTTACATTAGTAACAAACTTACTAAAAAGAGAAATCAAGAAAAATCCTATCCATGGCAGCTTTTAAAAATACCCATGAGTAAAAGGTGACCAAAGAGGTAAAAATATCTACAATGGAAACTTTAAAATACCAATGAAGAAATTTGAGGAAGACACTGAGAGATGGAAAGACCTCCCATGTCCATAACTTGTCTAAGAATTAATGATGTGAAATGGCCGTGTTAATAAAAGCATTACAGATCTACTCTGTCCCAACCAAATTCCAATAATGTTCTTCTCAGAACCGGGAAAAGGATCCTCAAATTTGTATGGAGGCATAAACGACCTTGAAGAATGAAAGCCACCCTATGCAGAGAGCAATGCTGGACCCACCACATTTCTTGATATCACAGTATATGACAAGCCACAGGAAAAACCATGACTGGTGCTGGTACAGAGGCAGACAGATTAAATCAATGGAATAGGATACAGGGCACAGAATAAGAACCCAGTCCACTATAGCCACATAACAATCTCTGACAAAGATGTCTACATATGTTTGTCAAGGGACATCCTCTTTGACAAATTGTAACAGGAAACTGGATGTCCATGTGTAGAGTGAAATATGTCTCATGTTGTAACTAAAACAAGTAAAAATGAATTAAAGACATTAAAGTAAGAGACATCAAAAGCACTAGAGAAATGACTGGGGAGGTGTTTCAAGATGCAGGCATAGGTAAGAATTTTTTTGTTTTTGTTTTTGTTTGTTTTTTTAAGAACAACAACACAGGAAACAACCTCAGTAATTGACAAATGGGATTTGATGAAATAAAAAAAGCCCCTGCACAGTAAACAATCTTAGTGAAGAGATGGCTGGAGAATGGGAGAAAATCCTGTGTCAGCTGCACATCCTACAGAAGATTAATATCTAAAATCTATAGAAACTCCAAGAATCCATCTATGCTATAAACACACAAAATTGGAGCAGACAGTTCTCAAAGGAGAAGACTGAACTGGCAAATAAATTTTGGGGAAAGTTCAACATCTTTAGCTGGGAGGGAAATGGAAATTAAAAGTGCTTAGAGATTTCATCTCATCCCTGTCCAAATGGCTGTAATCAAGAAAACAAAATCTGGGAGAATGGAGGGAGAGGGAACCCCTTATACACTGCTGGTGCAGCCATTGTAGGGCCAGCATGGGGCTTCCTGAAATACCAAACAGAAACATCACATGACCAGATCTATCACTCATGGGTAAATAATCAACAGGCTCTAAGTCAGTGTACCAGTGAGGTACTTGGACAACCATGTTTATTGCTGAACTATTCACAATAGCCAAGGTATGGCACCAGCCTGATGTCCATCAACAGATGAAGGAGTGGAGAAAACCACACAATGGAGCGCACGATGGAATTCTAGTCCACGGTCAAGAAACACGAAGTCATGACATTCGTAGAGAACATCATGGAATTGGAGATAATTACGTTATCAGGTAGTCCAGGCTCAGAAATGACTATGACACTCTTTCTCTCATATGTGGAATATACATGTATATGTGTGTATATGTGTATGTGTGTTTATGTGTGTATGTATATGCATAAATAGAATATATGCCCCCTTTTTACTTTCATACACATTATATATAAAATATATATGAATGTGTGTGTGTGTGTGTGTGTGTGTGTGTGTGTGTATAAAAAAATGTCACAATGGAACCTGTTTCTTTGTACACTAATCAAAATTTAAAAGACATAAAGCTAACCAAAATTATCTTCAAAACTGAGAAGCGGAAGCAAACTAAGTGTTCATGTCAGCAGGAAAATGAATAAAGTTATGAAATTAATACCATACCAGATGGGCTCCAGAACTTACGGAGGTTCAACTTTATAACCATGTAAAGGCTCATGGCTCCAACTGATACACTCCACATTTAGTTCAGTATTGAACCACAATGAGACCCTCAGCATTTTACTATAAAGTAGGCTTTGTATTAGTTAGGTAGTTTCAATCAACTGCAACCTTATAAAGTAGACATTAATGGCAGAATATTTGCCAAGTAGAAGTATTAATGCAGTTTCAAAATAAAACATTAAAACTTGTGATGGTTTTATCATGATGCAATTCTTTTGTTAAACCGAGGAACATCTGCAATGGAATCAATGTAAGAAAATAATCTTGTACAGAAAACCTGTCCGGTGATTGAACCAAGCAAGGCACCATTGAGCAACAAGAGCTAGTCACAGAGGAGGAAGAGCTATGTGCTTCTACTCACAGCTAAGTGTTTGACATGGAAGTGTGTTAGATTCAGGATGAGAGTTAGCCTTGCTGAGCAATGTCAGGAAGTGTGGGAAGACACTGTGAAATTTAGCCAAATTCTTTCTCTTGGCTTGACTGTATTGACCTTGTTGAGCTACGGATATGATACAGTGTGCTCTGACATACTGCCAAGTCTATATTTATTTATATTTGTATACCTCACTATGTATGTATACTGTGGATAAATGCATTTACGTATGAAATGAAGGTCTACACTTCCTCACACAACACCTTAAGAAGCTGGGTCCTCTGTGGATCTGTCTCTGAGACCTGTGATGGAGCAGGAGCCTGGGGAAGGTTCTAGCTTGAGTGGAGCCACCCAACCATCTCCAGATGTCTAACAAGGATCTTTTAATGTTTATTTTTATTGCTTTTAATTATGTGTGTGTATGTGTGTCTACAGGTAATCTAGAAGCCCAAGGAGGTCAGAAGTCAGACATCCTGGAGCTAGAATTTCAGAGTCAACACCTGTGCAGCAACTTAGTTGTGAGCTGACTGACCTGGGTGCTGAGAACTGAACTCAGGTCCTCTGGAAGAGCAGCAAGCACTCTTTACCACTGAGCCATCTCTCCAGACAGCGGGGGGCAGGGGTCGTTCTTAAAAGAGGTATCATTTGTTAGTTATACGTCTGCCCTATCCAATCAACTCCTTCTTGACATCAACTTCACTCTCCCAGAATGCCTTGGCCATTGACTTGAACTATTGGATTAAAATGTCTCTCAGCAGTGGTGTGTAAGATGGCTGAAAAGAAGACAGAGGCAGTTTGACTTACTGTCATAAATGGCTACCAGACCAGACATGGTATTGGGGATTAGATATAAGCATTTTGTTGATTTACAAGCTTGATCAAGGCACTACAATGCCTAGCTTTTCTCCTAGGGAGGAAGCTCAGCACATGGTCAGAGAAGCAGGTAGCTAGAAGAGCCAGCCCAGCTTTGACTTGGGAGCAGTTGGCGTTCTCCACTGCTCTTCGTGCCTTGGGGAGCCCTCACTCCTTTCACTCCTTTACTCTGCATGCTGAGTAAGCTTTGCTAATTCTTGTAGCTCACCCTAGGTCCATGCTGTGTCCATGAAGTAGTTTAAAGACTGTCAATGGGTAAATGAGTTCCACATTTTTGTTTCCATTTAGAAGACAGAAAAGGCTGGTTCTCACTGCTCGGTGATCTACGCAGAAGCATTCCTTCTGACCTCAGGACAGCCTCTCACTGTCCTCACAAAGCTGTGTCTCTGTCCTAACCTCCTCAGGGCGTCCTTCACATCCTTGTTCCTCAGACTATAGATGAGGGGGTTCAGCATGGGGATGACCAGGGTGTAGAAGATGGAGACCACTTTGCCCTGCTCCATGGATGTCAGAGCGCCTGGCTGTGCATACATGACAAATAGAGTCCCATAAAACAAAGACACTGCTGTCAGGTGAGAGCCACAGGTGGAGAAGACCTTGTTCCGCCCAGATCCTGAGTGCATCCTGAGGATGGTCACGGTGATGTAGCCATAGGAAACCAGGACAGCTAAGGTGGTGCTCACAATGATGAACCCACAGAGGCCGAAGAGAAAGAGCTCATTGAGAGCTGTGCTGGCACAGGCCAGCTGGAGCAATGGGGGCACGTCACAGTAGAAGTGGTCAATACGGTTGGAGCTGCAGAAGGGCAGCTGGAACGTGAGGCTGGTCTGCACAATGGAGTTCACGCAGCCTACACAGAAGGTGCCCAGGACCAGACGGGCACAGGTCACAGGGCACATGGTCACAGGGTATCTTAGGGGACTGCAGATGGCCATGAAGCGGTCATAAGCCATCACAGCTAAGAGGAAAGTCTCAGTGGTAGCCAACAAGGAAAAAAAGAAGAACTGAGTGGCACAGGCCTCAAAGCTGATGACTTTGGAGGTGGAGAGGAAGTTGGCCAGGGCATTGGGGGCAATGACAGAGGAGTAACAGAGGTCAACAAAGGACAGGTTCTTGAGGAAGAAGTACATGGGAGAGTGCAGGCGGGCATCCAGGGTGATGACCACGATCATGGTGAGGTTGCCCAGGACGGTCACCATGTACAGGACAAGGAACACAGCAAAGAGCAGGGCTTGGGTCTCTGTACTTCCCCCAAATCCCACCAGCACGAACACTCGCAGGGACACTGCAGAGAGGTTTCCATTTCTGTGAACCACTGTGGCCATGAGTGGAGTCAAATGCAGAGAGGGAGATGGAGGCAGAGAGGGGGAGTAGATCTTACTGGTGCAGTTGGATGTTTCACAGATTACAGGAAACTGTTGGTGACATGCTGTCCACTGTACAGAAGTTCACTAGCTGCTCTGATCTGCCAGATGGGCTGGTATGGCCTGAAAGAGTGACATTTTCCTCTAGTTTACATAGTTTGTGGCAACCTCTCCTTGTGAATGGGACTGAGCTGTGCTCTAAGGATTTAAAGAGGCCCCTAGATTCCAGTGACCCTCAGGTAACAGATAGCCTTTTAGCATCCCTGTGCTACATCTGGGTTGCCTGTTCTCTACTGCCGAGGACACTGCTTTTTGTACCTTTGGCTGCCAAGATCTACCCTACATTTCCCAAATGTCATGTTACTGACTAAAGAAGGTTTATGAGGCCCTCCTGCCCTTCACACCTTGTGCTGGCTGACCCTTTCATCTGTAGGCTGAACCCAGAGCAGGGATCAGCCCTCCCTACACTGAAGCTTCGTGTCTTGTGGCTTGCAGAATGCTGACCATATCTTCATAGCTCTGCCTCCAAGCCTGGCCCAGAGTGTGTGCAGAGACTGATGGATTGATTGATTGGGAGAGGTTCCTGCTAATATCTAGGTGTTGGAGACGGTAGGCAGTGTACCCTAGGACTGTGTACTGAGAATGCAGGACTGTGCCCAGACATATTTGGGACATAGATAGAATACCCTCCAACCCCACCTCACTGGCAGTTCTTTTCCTCATTCCACGTCAGTTTTGGGGGTTTATAGGGCTTTACTCTTTACCATGGAAAACTAGACAAAACTGGACAAAACTGGCCCCTGCTCTGTCCTTGGGCTATTCGTGATCACTTTCTCTTATTCATAATGACCACAGTAGTGACAACTAGGAGAGTCTTCTGTGAGGCTGGCTGGCACTTTTAGTTCCCACAAGCGAAGACGCAAGAGGCTGCACTTCTGAGGAGCCGGGCTAGGGAGAGATCTGTGTCTTCTCCATTGTCCTGGGCTGGCTCAGGTGGCTCACAGATCTGGGCTGGGTGAATCTAATGATGTATCTACTTCTTCCCTCAATGGTCCTGGAAGTGGACTGGACTGAAGGAACGCATTTGAGAAAGCCATGCACTGTGAGATACCCTACTGCAAGTTCAAAGGTATAAATGTATTGGCTTTACCTTCACATTCTCTGAGATTCCCCTAACCCTCCCTTGCTGGATCATACTTCCCTTCCCAGTGTGTGTAAAGTGCCAGGGAATGTTAATGTCAAGGCTTTCTCTTGATTCCTGCTGGAGGAAGGACAAATATAACCTCTCAGCTTGTCAAGGACACAGGGTATCCTCAGAATCCATGGAAATGGCAGCTGGCCAAGGGCCGAGGATGCTGCTCTGCTGTGAGACAGCTGACTGACAATGTCTACAGAGGAACAGCTTCTGCTCCCCTTGACCCTGACCTCAATCCAGCAGAACTATAGTTCCCTGTGGTCTGGTTAGATTTAGCCTGTCCATTTGCAGAATTGAACAAGGGTAGAGCCCCCCCCCCCCCCCCCGCCAAACTTTAACTCTGACCTGTATGAAGGCCAGGGAGGACATGCCAGCTTCCTGAGGCAGGCCCCGACTGTTCACTCACTCAGTGCCTACTCCATCCTTCTGCTCTCTATCCACATGGTCTCCTACTCCTCACAGCTGACATATTGAACCTACCTTTCCTAGGTGAGAGTTGAGTCTACTCCAAGGTCAAACAGCCAATATCCAAGTTCCTAGGGCTCCTGTACTGCTGAACCTGCTCTCTGTGGAACATGGAGTGGTGGACATTGGTTGGTCCCGTCTCCTTTTCAGATCATTTCTGCCTTTCTGCGCAATGGAGTGGAGGAAGTGCTACTCCACTCCGGGGTCCCTGCGGAACTTCAGTGTGCAGATTCTGGCTGTATTAGACATGGGTCTTCTGAAGAGAGACTCTAGACTTCAGGCTTGCCTCCTCTCTTGTCCCCATTAGCTAGGCAATGTGAGGAGACACCTGCCTTCAGGGTTATCCTGCTGGAGAGAGTCTCTGCATCTGGTAGAACTGGGACATGTAGCCTCCAGTGGCTAATTAGGGAGGCACTGGTCTCTGGCAGTTGGGATTCCAATTCCCTGCACTTTGAGGTGGCAACCTGCCGTGTCCTCTGCCTCTGTTATGGATGGAGTTTGTGACCCCTGAGAAGACTCAATCTAATTGTAATTAAAAGAGATTTATTGATTAGCTGCTAGCCGGATGAATAATCTCTGAGCCAAATTTGAGAGTGCCACAAGAAGGGGGGTTGACATAAAGATTTGTCATAAAGGGGGGAAACCACAAGATCTTCAATATCTACGCAAGTAAGCAGAAATTGGTCTGATCTGCCAAGGTAAGTGACCCAAAACAATTTTAGGGTATCTGGGTAAGTAAGTTACAGAATCCCCCAAAAGAGCAGTTAGTCATATCATAACAAGTGGGTAGGTGGGGGTCGCTGAGTCAGGGTTACTGGGAATTTATCTTCTAGAGACTGGAGCTAGAGATGAATGGCTGGTGGGTACCAAATGGACGCCTAGCATAAAATGGAATTTATTTTGCCACCATGCCTCATTGCTCCTTTCTGGGGGTAGGATGGCAGGAAGTCTGCAGTCCTCAGCAGAAGTAACTCAGAGAGACCCTGTGCCCAATGTACCTCACCAGGGCAGTCATCCCTAGGGTAGGGACAACATGGTTGCATGGCATAGCCCTTGCTGCTGCGGCTCCCTCGGGCCACGTTGACGTGAGGAGGATGCATGAGGAGCCTGGCCCACAGCCCTGGGTCATCCCACTCTTTCCCAGGCATCACTTGGCTCTCCTCAGCGGTATTTTTTTTAGGAGTCTAGGTGGATGACCTCAGTGTCCTTTCTTCTTTTGTTGTGCAAACCACAGGAGTGGAACTCTTTCGTGGGGAGGGGAAAGTTGAAAGTTTGTCTCTGAGTCTTCTGAGCATCCATCCTGTGCTCTCCCAGCTTGACCTAAGTGTATTTTTTGCTAATAATTCTCCAGGCCAAATTAAATCCTAAGCATCTGGGAGTACAACACATCTCAGTGTATTTCCATCCAACCCTCTGGCCAGGGCGGGGGTTTCAAACAGCGCTTCCTATGAGGATATGTAATTTTCTTTCTACGGTGGCCCTACCAGCCCATGAGGCCACAGTCTTTGAGAACATCCCCGAGTGCCTCACTGGACCATACAGTTTTAACTTTATAGTTCAGCAAATAAAGATCATATTTAAGCAGTCTGCTTAGGCTGTGGCGGCCATCCCAAAGGTCATCCTATACCCCAGCGACCAGTGACTTCTTGTCATACCGCAGTCTACATTTGCTCACCATGTTGGTTTCTGAGTTGGAATCTACTTTCCAATGTTTCCTTAGGTATCTATGTGTTACAAGCCCTTCAGGCCTAGGAGTTTTGTCCTGGGTGGTTTTGTTTTGTTTTGTTATGGTCAATTTGACACAAGCTATGCTCAATTGAGAAGAAGAAACCTCAATTGAGAAAATGCTTTCACCAGATTGCCCTGGGGGCCTTTTTCTTGATTGGTAAATCTGGAATAGCCCCTCCCACTGAGGTCAGTGCCACCCTTGGGCAAGTTGAACAAGTTATGGAGAGCAAACCAGTGAAGCACTGTCCCTGGATAGTGTTTGCTTCAGTTTTCGACCCCAGGCTTTTGCCTCAAGTTCCTGCCTTGGCTTCCCTGAATATACTGTGACTCAAGATGAGTAAGCCAAATAAACCCTTTCCTCTGCCAAGTTGGTAATGATCATTTATCACAGAAATAGAAAGCAAGCTGAGACAGCCCTGTCAAGGTTGGCTTTGGTCAATGATTTATCGCAGCAATGGAACAGACTAACACACCAACACCCAAAGCAGAGTCATAAATCATATTTTATATAAGATCTCCTAACATTTTAGCATCTTACAACATTTTTAATTTGGTCACAAAATAAAACAAATGAATGGGTGACCCAGCTCCTACTCCGTGGCTCACAGCATCTATCAGAGCAAGCCTGTGGTCCTACAGAGAAGAGGCGGTGGTGAGAAGAAATGATTTTCAAGGAAGAATGGAGAATCAACTGGTTAAAGAGCAATTTAGAAGCAAAAGAATGGAGACCATCCAACATGGAAGTGTGCAAGTGTGAGCCACAAGGAGTGCCCAGAGTCCCAGCCCTTGGAAGGCAGAGGCAGGCGGACCAGGCATTTGACACCATCCTGGGCTACATAGTGATTCTTTGCCTCCACAGGGAAAAAAAATATGAAAGGAGACATTCTAGCAGCTATGATTATGGTAATTTACAATACACACAAAATCAGAATAGTATAGTGAGCTTTAAGTACCACTCATTCAACTTCAATAGTAATCAGCTCAGTGAGCTTGGGTAAGTATTATAGAATCTTTCCTCCCTCCAGCACCTAGAGCCTTCCATTACTTCAAAACAAGTAGCAGACATCATATAATTTTGTTAACATGTATTTTCTGTGCAGCTCCAAAATGTAAATCATTTATTTTTTTAGAAAGGTGCCCAGTAGCATTTCTATTCCCTACTGGAAAATAATTCCCCAATTCATCAAGTATCCTTCAGCATCCACACATGCTACGACCCCATTATATGATGAGGTTTTTTTTTTTTTTTTTTTTTTTGTTTTTGTTGTTTTTTTTTTTTTTTTTTTTTTTTTTTTT
>JADRCD010199873.1:16497-30721 GCA_019843815.1 Montemys delectorum
GAGAGAGAGAGAGAGAGAGAGAGAGAGAGAGAGAGAGAGGCCTAGAGCAGAGTGTTTATCAAGACAGGATACTTTCCTGAAACTCATTATATAGATCAGGCTGGCTTCGAACTCACAGAGATCCATCTGCCTCTGCCTCCCAAGTGCTGGGATTAAACCATGTGTCACTATGTTGAGCTTGTTTCACTTTTCTTAACAGACCCAGCTCTGCTTCATCATAGCTCACCCTGAACTGGCTGCAGCTGAGTGGAGGTCCCTAAGAAGGACATCTGCTGCACAGCTGCAGCATTGGGTTGTTTCTTCTGTCAACAACACCTTTAGGGGATCTCTCTCTCTCTTCCTCCCTCTCTCTCTCCCTCTCCCCTTCCCTCTCCTTCTCCCTCTCTCTACCTCTCTCTCTCCCTCTCCTTCTCCCTCTCTCTACCTCTCTCTCTCCCTCTCCCCCTCCCTCTCCCTCTCTCTCTCTCTCTGAACAAAGCACCTTCGGCTGATTACCCATCCCAGTGGTACCTGATATCCTCTGAAGTATTGATGGTGAGTTTTTTTGTGATGGCTGCTTCTCTGGTCAGAGTCTGGTCCAGTTCACTACACCTGGGACTGAGCTCTGCACACAGCAGAGTTGCTTTCTGGCTTGTGTTGCTTTCATCTCTTCACTACCCACCCCTTTCTGGCTGGAGACCTACCTAGTATCTACTGCATGCCAGCCACGCTGGAGGCAGCGACTCCCACAGAGTTTCTGTCTTTTGCAGATGGGAGCAATCACATCGCTTGAAGGATGAATCTCTGGATGTTCTAAGCCACTGTCATACCTTGGATAAAGTAGGAGAGCTGTCCAAAGCATTGTCATGGTGAGTGACCCACAGGAGCTGACCACATTAATCAGCGTACTTTAGATCTAAGCCTTATTTAGATGGAGACCTCTTGTCTTCTTCCTGTGCAAACCAAGACTCCCGTGGCTCCCCTCCCCGTCCTGCGCTACTTGCTATGTGCAAAGCTCAGTCTCAGGAGTTGTGAACTGGACAGACTCTCTGAGGGTCCTACCACACAGCTTTACAATAGCAACCTCAAACTTTCCCTTCTTAGAGCCCCATTTTTTGCTATGACTTCTGGACCCTAACTGAATGGTATCTTGCAGAAGGGGGATCATGACTCTTCAATTTATTGCCTTGCTATCCTTTGTAACTTTAGCTAAGGAAGGAAATGTCCTTTGTGTCCAGAGACATTTTCTTATTGGTATCATATAGTTAATGCATTTCCTTTAGGAGAGACCACAGCATATAAAGGCATATTCCTCTTTGTTCCTGGCATTGTAAGGGGAAACAGCGATGGGAAGTTCCACTTCGTAGTCAAAAAAATATTTAAGGTCTTTCCTTTTCTAAAAAAAATGATTTACTCTTTTAAAATTTTTCGTATTTATGACATTAACAGGAAATTTGCTACACTCTTTGAAACTGTCTTTCCATGGACGCTTCATTTCTTTCTCTCAAACAATAGCATCTAAAGTGAAAACAGATGAGCTTTGACCCTACAGGGTCTCGTTACATGAGGCTAAGGCCTGGGCTGCTACGTGTATCTGACAATGCCTTTATCAACCACAGTAAATAAATTAGCAGTGGGTAAGTGGGTAGTCCTTGTTTGTGTGATCTGCAGCACAGGTGAGAAAAATTAGCCATTGATATGCTGTTAGTGGCCAGTAGGTGGCAGTGTAGGATAGGGCAAGGCCATGCAGGCGAGAACTATTGAGCCTCAAAAAATGTCTCCTACCTAGTGCCCTCAGAGCTCCCAAGGACTAAACCACCAACCAAAGAGTACACATGGTGGGACTCATGGCTCCAGCAGCATGTGTATAGTAGAGGATGGAGAAGTCGGTCATCAATGGGAGGAAAAGCCCTGGGCCCTGTGAAGGTTCTATGCCCCAGTGTAGGGGAATGCCAGGGCCAGGAAGCAGGAGAGGGTGGGGTGGTGAGCAGGGGGAGGGCGGTGGGAACAGGGGTTTGTTTTTATTTTATTTTATTTTATTTTATTTTTTTGGAGGGGAACCTGGGAAAGGAGATATTGTATAACATGTAAATAAAGAAAACACCTAATTAAAAAAAAGTCTCCTGATTCTTTTTTCTTCCCTATCTCTTTAGATACACAAGCAAACACCAGGGAAAGGCAAAGCTCTGCACAACCTGACTCACCATTAGTCTGCATTTACATAATTGAGATCACTTTAAAGGCCCATGGTTAAAAACAGGAATGGACCTTTGTCTATAACACAGTTTGGCATTGATATAAACTAGGAAGTAGAGAAACTTAGCTCAAGAATGGAAATGCAGGCTACTGTAAAATCCCACAGTCAGATTGCACAAGAGGAAAGACAAAATGGTCTAAGATTACTGATGCTCAGATATTGCAGGCCACTGTCTCAGTGCCCAAAGGTGTGATGGCTTGTGAGGTTTGCTGAGCCCAATGCTTATGGAAACGGAGGGTTCCTTAGAGGGTTGAAGTGGTTTTGAATGTGACGTACACAGGATCATGCACTTGGCTCCCCCAGCTGGAGACAATATTGAAGGTTTAGGATGCGTAGCCTCCCTAGAAGTGGGTCACTATGGGAAGAGCTTGAGATTTTAAACCCAGACTGGTTTCTGTCTGCTCTCTAGGTCCCAAGTGCAGATGCAGTGTGACCTACTGCATACATTCCTGCTGATGTGCTTTCTCTGCCCTGATGGACTATGCACCTCTTAACTGTGAGCCAAAATAAGCCCTGAGTTGTTTTGATCAGGTACTTTATGTCACAACAACAACAACAAAAAAGAAACTAGGGGTTTCTCTGTGGGTAAAATGCTTTCTGGGGAAGCATGAGACCTGACTTTGAGTTCCTAGCATCTCTGTAAAACACCTCCTACCCGAGTATACTGCCCTGCCACCCCGGTACAAGACCACATGCAGCTGCAGTCAACTGTGAGGAAGGGGTGCCTGGATCTGAGGTCATGTCTCATGACTGGCCTCCCCTGTCCAGTGAGAGAACATTAGATGCTCTGCTTATAGCAGAAGAAAAAGTCTTAAATATGACAACAGATCAAACCCAAGCCCTGATACTCTTGGTCGGTGGTGCTCACAGCATCTTAATATAGCTTGAGGACAGATGGAGTGCTGGTGATTTTCTGAATCTTTCTCCTCTACACTGTTCAGTATAGACTTTGCATCCCTCCTCGAGTCAAACTGGCTTCTGACTAAGGAGTAAACCTCTGCTCAGAGGTCTGGAAGCTGATTCTTCACTTTTTGCACCACTAACATCTACAAGGTGAAGATGAATCTGCACTTGAGTAAGGGTGAGTGCTAAGACATGACTTTCTGTTCTTTATTAGCATCGAGTTCTAACACTGATCATGAAATCAACTGGGTTGTTCCCTCTTCATTGCTAAAAACCAATTAAGATGGCAGAGAGGCAGAGGAGATAGTGTGATGGAGGACAGAAGCCAAAAGAGGAAAAGAGGATGGTGGGGGAGATAATATCACTAAAATTAAGATACATGTCACTCACAGAATATTCCAGCACTGCTCAAAGAAATGAAGACTTTGACCAGTTAAACCTGTAACCTGGGAATGAGGTTGGGGTCTGGAGGCCATGACTAGATCGTTAAAGGCAATCGTTGGAGACGTGTAGGGTACCCAGCGAGGGCAAGTAGGATGTTTTCACACCTCGGCCCTCTCTGTCTTCTCTCTACTTCCCAATAGCAGATGCCTTCAGCCTTCAGCCATGCTTAGAGATCAATCACCCCCCCTCCTTAAGTCTCCTATGCAGGAAGAGCATGGAACTGGGGGATGGGATCAGACATACAGAAAGGGACACAGACAAGCCCCATGGGCAGAGGAGAGCAGGCTATTGTAAAGTTCACCAAGGCTTCCTCCTTTCTTGGAGACATCTGTGAGGATAAATAACTCCCTGCTATAGTTGTAGGCTGCCAGGCCAAGTTTGGAAGGTTCCATGCACGGGAATCCTACTGTAGCATCATCTTTAACCTCTGGCTGGCGGTTGAAGGAATATGCTGGGAGCTCCTCACATCTCCAGCAGTGCACTATGCTACCCCATGAGCAGGGAGGCTTCATGAGCAGAGGAAGGTGGGAAAGTAGCAATATTGTAAGCCAGAGGAGGAATTCCGCAGAGCTATTGATCTTAGCCCATTCTTAATCTAGATCAATGTAAGGATGTGTCAACACACAGCTTCTAAGGGTTAGGATGCTCCAAGGAGAAGTTCACACTTTGGTGATGAGAGAAAAGTAAAGAGTGATAATTGTGGATTTGGTCCCCAAAATTGCACAAGAATCTGCATGTCCACAGGTAAGATGCTGAGGGACCCTGCCCCTAGTTGGGTTTGATTGATAAATAAAGTTTCTGGAGTTCAATGGCTGGACAGGGAGACAGAGGCAGGGCTTTAGGATTCCCAGGCAAGGGACTGAGGAAGGATAAGGAGAAGAAGAGAGATGGCTGCCATGCCAGGGAAGGAGGAGGAACATCAGACCCGAGAGCTGCAGAAAACAGGGAGACTTGTCATGAAGGTGCTGGGGAACCAAGATGGCTGTAAGTCTGGGTCTGGTGAAGTAAAGATGGAATATTGGTTTTAGTAAGTAATAACTCAGGAATATCAGAGGGGAGTAGGTTAATTAGCAAAGTGGATATTTGGACGTGGCCCATCCATTGAGCTGTTTAAGGCATATTATAATATAAGGCTTGTGTGTGCTGTCTTTTATTTGGAAACCCAGAATATTGGGGCAAGAAGCTAGGAGTGTTGCCTCCATGGTCAATTTGAGTAGCAATATTTGGGTACAGCAACAATTCATGGAAAAATCCACAGCCATGTAGCTTCTTTTTGGAAATATTGACAATGTTTCCAAACCTGCTTTTAGCCATAGAGCTCTGTCTTCTGTTGAACCAAAGTATAAGTGATTCAGTCTTCTCCAAACTATGTAGTGTTTAAAGACAAAGAATGTGCCTCATTCACATTTTGTAAATGCCTGATGTCTTAGTCAGGGTTTCTATTCCTGCACAAAACATCATGACCAAGAAGCAAGTTGGGGAGAAAAGGGTTTATTCAGCTTACTTCCACATGGCTGTTGATCACCAGAGGAAGTCAGGACTGGAACTCAAGCAGGTCAGGAAGCAGGAGCTGATGCAGAGGCCATGGAGGGATGCTACTTACTGGCTTGCTTGCTTCTCCTGGCTTGCTCAGCTTACTCTCTTAAAGAACCCAAGACTACCAGCCCAGGGATGGCACTACCTACAAGGGGCCTCCCCCATTAATCACCAATTGAGAAAAATGCTTTACAGCTGGATCTCGTGGAGGCATTTCCTCAAGGGAGGCTCCTTTCTCTGTGATAACTCCAGCTTGTGTCAAGTTGACACGCAAAACTATTCAGTACAATTGACTCCTTGTCAACTTGACACACAAACACATCACCATTAAGCCTCAACCCTTACTTTCTTATTCATCCTCAAGATCTAAATAACTTTAAAAGTCTACAGTCTTTACAAATTTTTGCATATTAAAATTTCAGTCCCTTTAAAATATCCAAATATCTTTTAAAATTCAAAGTCTCTTAAAAATCCATTAAAATCTGTTCTTACTTCAAGAGGGAAAAATATCAGAGCACAGTCACAATCAAAAGCAAAATCAAGCTCTAAGTGTCCAATGTCTAGGCTCCACTCATGATCTTCTGGACTCCTCCAAAGGGCTGTCATCACTTCTCCAGCTCTGCCCTCTGTAGCACTCTAAGATCAGGTGATCAGGTTCACTCCGCTGATGCTGTTGTTCTTCATGATCATCCCATGATACTAGCATCTCCATACACTAGAGTCTTCTGCTGCAACTAGGCTTCACTAACAGCTCTCTTCATGGTGCCAAGCCTCAAATCCTTTGCATGACCTCTTCAGTCCTCTGCTGTCAACTGCAACTGAGGCTTACACCAATGACCTTCCATGGCCTCTCACAGTGTCAAGCCTTAACTTATCTTCATGACCTCTTCATGCCTTCAAAACCAGTACCACCTGGGTGACTCTTATACATTACCAAGTCCACCTGCAGTATGAGGTACAACCTTGGCTATCTCTGGAACACAACCTCTTTGTGCTCTCAGAAAACACTTCCCAGAAGACGTCACCTCAGTGATGCGGGTCTCTTCTTAATCATCGTTATTTCTTAGCACCAGCTAACCAGCATCAATAGTCCCAGTAATGCAAAGTTTTCCTTTTAGTAGTTCTGGTATCTTGCTAATCACAGCTGAATCTTCAGCCCCAGCTAACCAGAACCACAGAATCTTTACAATCTTAAAAGCAACGGCCCCTGAGAACAGTCTTTAAGCATTCCTCTAAAATTTCACAAGCCGGGTTTCCATCTACTGCACTGTTCTCAACATTACCTTCCAAGCTCCTATAGAACATCCTACAGAGCTCTTAACACCCAATGGCTCTTCTAGCCCAAAGTTCCAAAGTCCTTCCACAGCCATCCCCCAAACACAGTCAGGTTGTCACAGGTATAACCTACTATACTGGTACCAATTTGCCTTAGTCAAGGTTTCTATTTCTGCACAAACACCATGACCAAGAAGCAAGTTGAGGAGAAAAGGGTTTATTACGCTTATACTTCCAAATTGCTGTTTATCACCAAAGGAAGTCAGGACTGGAACTCAAACTGGTCAGGAAGCTGATGCAGAGGCTAAGGATGCTACTTAGTAGTGGCTCACTCAGCTTGCTTTCTTACAGAACCTAAGACTATCAGCCCAAGGATGGCACCACTCCTGATGGGACCTCCCCACTTGATCACTAATTGAGAAAATGCCTTACAACTGGATCTCATGGAGACATTTCCTCAAGGGAGGCTCCTTTCTCTGTGATAACTTCAACTTGTGTCAGGCTGACACACAAAACCAGCCAGTACACCTGGCTAATGATATACATGCAAGAAAGCCAGGGTCAATGATGAACAGATGGGTGTGTTGATGGATATATGAAAGAAGGGATAGCTGAAGGGATAGATGGAAAGAAGCCAAAAAGGCAGAAAATCAGAAACAAAGTCAACAGGATGGGTAGACACAGAAACAAAATAAGATCCTCTTGTTTTCCAAGGATCCTTCCCTTCTGTGACCCTAGCATAGCTCCTGATGATGCCATTAGCCACTCTCCTTCACCAGACTGTGTCTGTGTCCCAGCCTCCTGAGGGCATCCTTCACATCCTTGTTGCGCAGACTGTAGATGAGGGGGTTGAGCATGGGGATGATCAGGGTGTAGATTGTGGAGACCACCTTGCCTTGCTCCATGGATGCCACGCCTCCTGGCTGGCCATATATAGCAAAGCCAGTTCCATAAAATAAGGACACAGCTGTTATGTGAGAGCCACAGGTAGAGAAGAGCTTGTGTCTCCCTGACCCTGAGCGCATCCTGAGGATGGTCATAGTGATGTAACCATAAGAGATGATGACCACAGAAACAGCACACACAATGATGAACCCACAGATGCCAAACATGACAAGCTCATTGAGAGCTGTGTTGGTACAGGCCAGCTGGAGCAATGGCGGCATGTCACAGAAGAAATAATCAATATAGTTGGAACTGCAGAAGGGCAGCTGGAATGTGAGGCTGGTCTGCACAATGGAGTTCAGGCAGCCTGCACAGAAGGTGCCCAGGACCAGACAGACACATGTCATAGGGCACATGGTCAGAGGGTATCTCAGGGGACTGCAGATGGCCATGAAACGGTCATAGGCCATCACAGCTAAGAGTACAGCCTCTGTGGAAGCTAAGAAGGAGAAAAAGAAGAACTGAGTAGCACATCCTGCAAAACTGATGGACTTAGAAGAAGAGAAGATGTTGGCCAGGGCATTAGGGATAATGACAGAAGATAGGCAAAGGTCAATAAAGGACAAGTTCTTGAGGAAGAAGTACATGGGAGAGTGCAGGTGGGCATCCAGGGTGATGACCACGATCATGGTGAGGTTGCCCAGGACAGTCACCATATAGAGGACCAGAAAGATAGCAAAGAGCATGGCTTGTGTCTCTGCACCTCCCCCAAATCCCATCAGCACAAACCCCTGCAAGGACACTGTGGAGAGGCTTCCGTTTCTGTGGACTGCTGTGGCCATGAGTGGGGACAGATGGAGAGAGGAAGGTGGAGGCAGAGAGGGGGAACATATCTCACTGGTGCAGTCTCATGTTCCACACACTACAGGACCCTGCTGGTGACATGCTGTCCACTGGGCAGAAGTTCGCTAGCTGCTCTGATCTCCTTCCAGATGTGCTTACATAACCTGAAAGGAGACATTTCCTCAGACTTTACTAGTGAGGCTTTTTCTGAGCCCTCCCTATGAAGAAGCATGAACTGTACTCTAGGATACGAAGGAACTCCCGGACCCTAGTGACTCTCAGAGTACAGGCAGCCTTGCAGTAAACCTGTGCTAGCCTCTGGGCTCTGCCTCCTCACTTCCATGAGACACTCCCAAGTAGCTTGATGGATGTAGCTGTCTCCTGAGAGTCCTATTACCGCCCCTACACTGAGTTATTCTTCTTACTGATTCACAAATGTCCATGAGAATTTACTGTCCTCCAGCAAATTGCCTGGGTCATTCTCTCCCCTGTAGGGTAGAATCAAAGCAGGAAATCATTCTTCCCAGACTGAGTCTGTGTCTCCATGTCCCCCACAGAATTCTGACTTCACCTTAGCAGCTGTGGCTCCAGGGTTGGTGGGCAGGGGCGATATTTGTGTAGACTCTGCTTGCTTGATGCATGGGGTTGCTGTTGCCCATTTCTAGATATTGGAGATCACGTTGAAGGGGCAGCATAATGTTCTCAGAAACACCAAGACTAGGGCCTGGACATATTTGAGACTCGCTGATGGCCTCTAATCTGATGTCAGCTCTGTTCCCTGTTCGAACCTTAGCATGGGGTTTAAAAGAGCTTACTCTTTCCCATTGAAAAATAGATGAGGATGGCAACTGCCCAGTGTCTTTGGCCATTCATGGACGCTTTCTCTTATTATGTCCACAATTCTGAATACATATAACTTGTCCCGTGGCTCTAGCTATGATTGCTGCTATTTGTTCCCAGGAGGAATGGGGGGGAGCAGGGCTGCTGGAGTTAGCATCCTGGCTAGAGAGGGATGGAATTTCTCCACCATTCTGAGAGTCCAGGGAAGTCCCTGAGCTGTATGGACTCAGTTGTTGCAATGTCCACCATGCAGTGCATACAGTGAAGACACAGGATCTGAAGGACTTCATCGAATCCCTATATACTTCGTAACTAACTTTCCCGTTGCATGCTCAAAGGTATGCGTGAAGCTTTGTACTCACTATTAATGCAACAGGCATGGGCGTAGGTACTTACCATATAGGTTTACTATGTGCTCAGTGTACTGGGGATAGATAGGTCCTCGTCACAGCTGATGCTAGGCTTCCTGTAGGAGCAAGGACAAGCATCATATCTCCAGCTTGCCGAGGATGCAATCTATCTAGAGACCTAAGTGGAAGAGGAAGGGGGCCATGGACAGCTCTGCTGTGGGAGATCTGGGTTACAGGGACTGTGAAAGGGCAGCCTGAACCCATCTCAGCCTTGCCACTCCTAAGCAAGCAGCATCAGTGTCCTTTGATGGATTCAGAGCTTCTGCCTAGTTGGCTGCAGAATTGGAATTGGTGGTCGAGATGATATATCCTGGGCACACCCTCCCAGCACAGCTAGCCCTGACTGGGAATAATGTGAGACTTGGCCACACAGTACAACAACTTTTTCTCCAGAGCTAAGTTCACAATTATTGCTGAACACACAGCCCTGATGTCCCCTATGTGTATCCTCCATTCAGCATCCTTCACAAGCAACATACTGACCTTACCTTATCTAGGTGAGACCCAGGACTCACCCAAAGTCAGATAGCTATCATGCATGCTCCTCAGATCCCCATGCTACTGAGACTGGTCCTGTGCTGAATATAGACACCAGGCTTCCTTTTCCCTTCTGAGATAAGGTATGGCTTTCTTGACAATAGAATGAGGTAGGTATGAGCAGAGGTGTAGATCTGCTCCTTGTGAGACTCTGTGTGTGCAAGTCCTGTATCAAACAGGTTGTATGTCTTGTGAGGTGTGAGATCTGGTTTTCTTGGAATTTCTTTCTCTCACCTGTGAATGTCTATACTTGGGTTCTCTCTGTTAGGGAGTATATTGTGCATGGTAGAGATGGGACTGGTAATCTCCAGTGGCCAATTAAGGAGACACTCTTCTGTGGCAAATGGGACTCAAGCATCCTAGCCTCCAGAGGTACAACACTGGCTCTGGACAATATCATCCTCATAGCCTTTCTCTCCTGGTGATTTGGCAGGAAGATTGTGGTCCTCAGGGACTTCAGAAGGCCCTAACAGAAGTTTGGCAGGTGATTCAGAGCAATCTTGCCCAGTGTCCCTCATTAAAGTCATTATCTGATTAGGGCATCAAGGCCTCCTGGCCATACCCTTTCCTCCTCCTCCTCCCTCTGATTATGCTGACCTGAGGGAGGAGTTATGGAGCCCTGTATGGGACTGTTCAGCCTGTTTCTCTATGACCATCAGTTAGCTTTCTCAGGCCATTGAGCCTTCAGTGTTCTCAGGATCCAGTATAATTGGTCCCAATTCTCTTTCTGACCCATTGTTTCTGTTGTTCCAATTTAACACAAATCCCACCTCAAGGGATTAAAAATTCAAGCCAGTAAGTACTGGCTCACACTAAAGCCATAGCTCTTCTCTTTGGTCAGTGATCTCCTGTTCCCTTGGGGCTTAGTCTAGTCTCCCACTCATGCCTCAATCCTGCAGACTCCATCTACTGTCTTTATAAGGATAGAGCACACTACTTACTCATTCTCGTCCTTGTTCACACTTCATGGGAGATAGCTTGGTCAGTGCCTGGGTTTGACGCATCCACCATGTTCCTTCATTATCTTCTCTCACCTCTTGCTATTTCCTCTGAATCACTTCTTCCCCACAAGGCCTCTTCTTCCATCATTGTTATGTATGTGTGCATGTGCTCCATGTCATGTGTGTGTACCTGTGTTTCACTGACTTTTATTTGACTGGCTTGTATGAACATAGTTGGCCTAGAGTTATTTACTTCATTAAGGACAACTTGCTCAAGGCTACACCACTGATGAATATGACCTCTCACCCCTTCAGCCATTAACAGCCAATATCTCCTAGGGTAGGGGTCGGGCCTTGTAAACACTTCCCCATCCAATATCAGGGATAAGTGGCCCAAATCTGTGCACATAGCCACACATTTTTGTTAGTTTATGAGAAAAGCAACTATACCAGTCTGGAAGATAGTATGTCCTATCTCTTCTCTCATTGTAGGCCTTTACCTTCTTAGTTGTTTTAGCTGTGTGTTTTCTTTCTTGTTAGTCCTTCTAGAGGTTTGTCAGTATGAATTGAATTTCCCAAAGGGACTTGGAGATACACACTAGTCCCCTCTAGTACTTTACTGGCAGTCCCAACTCCCTAGTTTTAGGAGAACACTGTGCATGACTCTTGGCTCCCTCTGAAGGTTCAGAAATGGTAGTTTCAGGATAGTGCTTGGGGAAGGCTTAGCTTATAGATGTTAAAGCTAAGAGTCTCAGTATTTAAATAGTAAAATGGGGAAGGGGTGTGGAAATGAAAAAAAGAGGGCATGGCATGTGAGTGAGTGGGCAAGCATGTATGGTAGAGATATGAGAGGTTGTGTAGAGATCACTGAGGTAAAATTACAGTAAAGATGGTTAATATAGAGAGGTAAGGGGCATCATGTAGTCATGATGGTCTGCTGGTGAGACAGTAGTTAGAGTAGTAGTTAGTAGTGTTGGACACTCAATATATAAAACTGTAGATAAGAACAAAAATCAACTAAAAGTAGAAAGCGATGAACTAAAAGTTCTACAAGTACATAAAAATGCAAGAGGGCAGTAACCTGGAATGGAAGTCCTACTAAAGCGGTCTGAAATTTCCCTTGAGGGTGATATGCTTTCTCCCCACTTGGTCTGTTATCTGCCAGTCTGCATGTCTGCATGTGTGATCAAAAGGGTCACCATGTCATCCATCTACTAGCCTGTATAGGAGGATAGGAAGGCTACTATGTCATCCATCTGCTAATATGCCCAACATGGGTGGATGGTCCACCAGGCTCACCAGTTTACATATATTATATCTTGTGCCATTTCAACAAAGATTTCCATAAACATACACTTTTTCCTGCTAGAGTGGTCTGGCTAGGTCGTCCTGCCTCCCCAGCAGTACACAATCTTGTGTTCTGTGAAGGGATCGAGCTTTTCAAAGTCAGCACTTACAATGAGTCATATTAGCTTACAAGTCACAGGGCAGCAGGGACAGAATCCTCTCAACCTTCGTCTATAACTAGGAGTGAAAGGCGGTGGATCCGCAACCCTCTCTGCCCCTTCCCTGCAAGCAGAGTGCTTTAACACAGGGACTCTGGTGAAATTCGCCATTTTCTCTCTGGTGACTTTCTAAGGTGAGACCAGCTGGGAGGCACAGGCCTCATAAGTCACAGGGCAGCCTGATCAGGATCCTTTCTACCTCAGACCACACCTAGGAGGAACAACAGACCCACACCCTTCCCACAAGTGGAGATCCTGTCTCCAGGGTGTGCTCTGACCCCAGGACTCAGGACAGACAACTGATCCAAAACCATCTGCGCCTGGGATTTACCAGAGGAGAGCTGATCTCCCAAAAGTGCTGACATCAGCTTACAGATCTACAGGAGGAACAAGCTCTAGTTAGAGACAAGAACATCTAACACCAGAGATCAACAGATGGTGAAAGGCAAACACAAGAATCCTACCAATAGAAACCAAGACTACTTGGCTTTATCAGAACCTAGTACTTCCACCACAGCAAGTCCTGGATATCCCAAAACACTGGAAAAACAAGATTTGGATCTAAAATCATATCTCAGGATGGTGCTAGAGGAATTTAAGAAGGGCATGAATACACAAATACAGGAGAACACAGGTAAAGAGGTACAAGCTCTTAAAGAGGAAACAAAAACATCCCATAAAGAATTACAGGAGATCATGAGTAAACAAGTAGAAGCCCTTAAAGAGGAAACACAAAAACCCCTTAAGGAATTACAGGAAAACACAAACAAACAGGTGAAGGAATTGAGCAAAACCATCCAGGACCTAAAAATGGAAGTAGAAACAATTAAGAAATCACAAAGAGAGACAACTCTGGAGTTAGAAATCTTAGGAAAGAAGTCAGGAAACATAGATGCAAGCATCACCAACAGAATACAAGAGATAGAAGAGAGAATCTCAGGGGCAGAAGAAACCATAGAAAACATTGACACAACAGTCAAAGAAAATTCAAAATGCAAAAAGTTCCTAACCTAAAACATCCAGGAAATCCAGGATACAATGAGAAGACCAAACCTAAGGATAATTGATATAGAAGAGAGTGAAGAACTCCAACTTAAAGGGCCAGTAAATATCTTCAAAAATTATAGAAGAAAACTTCCCTAACCTAAAGAAAGAGATGCCCATGAACATACAAGAAGCCTATAGAACTCCAAGTAGACTGGACCAGAAAAGAAATTCCTCCTGCCACATAATAGTCAAAATACCAAATGCACAAAACAAAGAAAGAATACTAAAAGAAGTAAGGGAAAAAATGTCAAGTAACATATAAAGGCAGGCCTATCAGAATTACATCAGACTTCTCACCAGAGACTATGAAAGCTGGAAGATCCTGGGCAGATGTCATACAGACCCTAAGAGAACACAAATGCCAGCCCATGCTACTATACCCAGCAAAACTCTCAATTACCATAGATGGAGAAAACAAAGTATTCCATGAAAAAAAAAAACAAATTCACACAATATATTTCTACAAATCCAGCCCTTCAA
This sequence comes from Montemys delectorum, assembly GCA_019843815.1. Classification (NCBI taxonomy): domain Eukaryota; kingdom Metazoa; phylum Chordata; class Mammalia; order Rodentia; family Muridae; genus Montemys; species Montemys delectorum. Next base: position 30,380 of record JADRCD010199873.1, read on the forward strand.
AGGGTAATAAATGGAAAACTCCAACACAAGGAGGGGAACTACATCTCTGAAAAAGCATAAGTGTAATCTTCCAACAAAACTAAAAGAAGATAGCCACATGAATGGAATATTCCAACTCTAACAACAAAAATAACAGGAAACAACAATTACTTTTCCTTAATATCTATTAATATCAATGGACTCAATTCCCCAATAAAAAGACATAGACTATCAGATTGGGTATGTAAACAGGACCCAACATTTTGTTGCATACAGGAAACCCACCTGAGTGACAAAGACAGACACTACCTCAGAATAAAAGGCTGGAAAACAATTCACCAAGCCAATGTTCCCAAGAAAAAA